>JAWLRI010000270.1:183538-194075 GCA_034781795.1 Crypturellus tataupa
GAGCGCGCGGGGCCGGGGGGCGGCGGCGGCGGCAGCGAATCCCGCCCGGTGGAGCCGCCGTGGCGGGGGCGCGGGGCGGCCGCCATGTCGGGGGAGGAGCCGCCGTTTCGGGGGAGGGGCCGCCATGTCGGGGTGGGCCTGGCGCCGCCGCGCAGCTAACGGTTCTCTCCGCTCTCCGGCCGGCGGGGCGCGGCGCCGGCAGGCGCAGCAGAGCTGCGAGGCCTGCCAGAACCTCTTCGGGGAGTACTACTGCGGCATCTGCCACCTCTTCGACCGCGACAAGAAGCAGTATCACTGCGCCGAGTGTGGCATTTGCAGGTGCGGGCAGACTGCTGCTGGGGAAAAAACAGCAAAAAGAAAAACTTTTCGGAGTTTGTTTCCTGTTGGCGGGTGTGGGCTGTTTCTCTTAGGTGCCTCCTGCACCGGATCTTGAAGCTGCGGTGGGGTTGGCTTGCAGGAGCCCTTTGTACTCGTTATTTTCAGTCTAAGCATACTGGTTTTTTGACTTCTGTCATAGCAACATATTGCAAAGAACAAGATCAGGTTTACAGTCAGTATGAGTTACAGCTCTTCTATATCTAGCTTGACTTGGGAATTATTTGGTTTCTGTTGCTCAAAGAGTGTTTGGGTAGAAAATAAAACAGAGCTGTGCACAAAGTACAAAGCTGTGCTTGACTGGGCCTTATCTCCTTAGGATTGGTCCAAAGGAAGATTTCTTCCACTGTTCAAAATGTAATTTATGTCTAAACTTGAGTCTTCGAGGAAAACACAAGGTGAGAATATACCACTCTGTTACTTTTCTTAAAAAATAAATAAATAAAAACAACAGGTTTCCTGCAGTCGGAGGGACCTCAAATTGATTTTAGGCTGTACAGATAGGGAAAGCAGCAGACTCTTTCCTGTTTCTCTAAATACATTCGTCCTGAATTTGCTTGGGATGTAAGTTACAAAATATATACACATCACTCATATTCCACTCTATTTTTAAAGGTCATGGGCTGTGTATCAGTCTGAGATGCTGTTTCTGCTGGTGATATAGGAAGAGTTAGATTATTTATTGTTGTGGGAGTCTTGGAAACAATTTCTTGTATATAATTTAAAGTATATTAATATTATTTTGTTTTAATAGACTAGTTGTTAATTCTCAACGTTTCAACCTTAAATAAAAAAGTGAGGCATTATTTACTATAAAGGAAATTATATATTATTACTATAAACTATATAGTTTATATAACTATATATTTATGGTTATATATAGATAATAAGTATATTACTACTATAAAAACTACAACTATGTGCAGTACAATAATTTTTCTTTCGTTTTTGCAAAGTGCATAGAAAATGTCTCCAGGCAGGATTGTCCAATATGTTTGGAGGTGAGCTAATTCTCTTCAGATCATAAAATAGTGCTTGGTTCTACTTCTTTCTCTAATTTTAGTTAACAGTTCTTTTCTGCCTTTTGTCTACAGGATATTCATACATCTCGTGTTGGAGCTCATGTTCTGCCATGTGGTCACCTTCTCCACAGGTAAATATTCCAAATATTTGAATGCCTGTTATATTGTGTGTGCTGTATTCTGAGCATTGCTACAGGCCTGGTTGGTGTCTGTTTTGCTCGGAGATCTTCTTTCCCCTTTAACTCAGGATATTTTTTACTTTTGCTTTGGTGATTGCTGTGTGCTTTTCTCCTCCCTTCTGCACAAATGGGTTATTGGTCAATAATTACTCTGTTCTTACTAAACCTGTCATTCTGTTTTCCTTTCAGAACGTGTTATGAGGACATGTTAAAGGAGTAAGTATTTCTAACACCGTCCTGTCTTAACCTGGTAGTCATCTAGGCAGTTACTTGCAGAGGCAAAGATGATGTTGCTAATCCAGTAGTCATTATTTAAAGGCAACTCTTAACAGGGAAGAAGAGTTTTATAATTCCCTGGTTTTCTGTAGGATATTCCCATTCATTGTATTTTTCCTTGACAGTTATGTTAAGAAACTTGTCCTTTTCAGTGGTCCTATTTCATAGCCCATCTCCACCTCCTGAATTAGGCCTTTTTTGTTTGTTTTCATGCTTTTGCCAGAGGTTACAGGTGTCCTCTGTGCATGCACTCAGCTCTAGATATGACCAGGTACTGGCGTGAGCTGGATGATGAAGTCGCGCAGACACCTATGCCCACAGAGTACCAGAACATGATGGTGGAGGTAAGTGATGGCACTTGCACTGATGTCAGATCTGTACTTTTCCACTATGGGCAGTAGAGGGCATCAGAAACTACCCTTGGATTAAAAAGGGAGGGATAAAAATCCAAGGGACTGTTGGAATATGAAGAAAATTTTCTTGTGAAGGTTTATGGTATTCATGTACTGATTAAAAGGTGAAGAGGGGTGTTTAAAAAGACCTAATACAGAGAAAAAAAAAAAAAAAAACTGTTCTAGGTACAGCACTGTACTAGGTGTCATAGCAAAGAACAGCAGCATATTTTTTAAGAGTTTGGAGCTTCAGGTTTCCGAAGAAACACCTGATCCATGCAAGGAGACCTGTGCTGTACTAAAAGGAAATGCTTTTTGTACCTGCTTGGTAGTTACAAACTGAAAATTAATTCTGCCTTTTGTACTGCTCTGTTGAGACACCAGACTGTCTTCAAAAGGAGAGTATTTCCTGGTTGGTGCTCTGATTGCAAACCAGTTTTGTACTTGCTTAAAGCCTACTTGTCACTTGTTGTAGAGCATCCTGTTGATGCTAAAGCCTCTCTCACTCTCCCTTGTATGTGCACAGATCCTTTGTAACGATTGCAACACCCGGTCTACAGTGCAGTTCCATCTCCTAGGCATGAAGTGCACAAAGTGTGAATCCTACAATACTGCCCAAGATGGAAGTGCAGGCTAAAACTCTGGAGTAGCAGCGAGCAAGATGCGTGTTGCGTACAGCTGGTCAAGGAAAACGTTACTGTGGAAGAGACTCCTTTATTACTTTTTTTTCTTAATAAAATAAAAAAAAAATCCAAACCTACGAACGGCAAGATGGTTACAAAGTTTTAGGCTGGCACCAAGGAGTTCTGCTAAGAGCATCCCTCCTCTCAGTAGCCGCTACAGCATGTTGAAGCCCTTCAGGAAACTCCCCCTCCAGCGCTGCCAGCCTGAGGAGGTTGGTCTGTATGAGAATGGCACTCTTTGAAAGAGCATTTCACCACCCCCAAGAAAAGGCAACCTAGAAGAAAAACTAATGAGATGTCGGAGAGAGATAGACGAGCAGTAACTGTTAGGGCAGCCAAAGGTGGATCTTGCTGACAGAGGCTCTGAGCTTAACGCAGGGTGGAGACAGAGCCATCCTGCTAGCTACTCGTAGGGAACATGAGTGGCTTTGAGATGATGCCTCGCATAAAGCTGACATCTGCAATGTTTTGCATAAGTACTTCCCTTTCGAGAGATGTCTTCAAGGGCCTCAGAGCCATCAAGCAAATGGATGGAAAGGATGAGCTTGCAGAAATTGCATCTGACTCCAATTTGTGGACACAAGTGTGCACACCACGTGTGCAGAATTCATTTACAAAGCAGGGCTGCCCTGTGCTAAAGGTAACCTGGCACCTCTTAATTTAGATTCTTTTGCTAGCTGTAATCACATGTAACCCAGATTTCTTCCTAGTTTGCTTTATTCGGGGACAGAGGCCTAGGTGTCATGGTGTTTTAGACACGTACGTAGCTTGACATGTTGACGGGCCGGTACGCGAAGGGAAGCGCCTAGCGTTAGGTGTACAGGATTGCCGTCGGGCCAGCCAGGCCTGCTAAGCCTGAGATACTTGCTAAAGATGCAACCTTTCATCCAGGTACTCTAAAGTTGTACAGGGACCAGTCGTCTTTTTTTAAAGAATAACAAAAAATTCCCCCCTCCTCTTTTATATGATATCGTGCCCAGTGTTTTGCAAACCAAGCATTGCAGCAAGTCCTTTGTTTCTGAGAATTTCGGAAAATTCAAGTAGTGGGGCAGGGCTCCTGCTGTGCAAACTTCATGGAATGGAGAAGTTCCTTCTCACCATATGCCCACGTGACTCTGACTTGCTGTGTGGCAAAGCAGCAGCCTTCTTCACTGACCTGTGCCCTCTTGTGTATGAAATACTAGGAACTGGATGGTCATGCTGCTGTAGGTTGCGTTTACTTAGGTATATGTTTCTGGGGCACTTCTCTAATTGCTATAAATGAATGTAAAAATGATGTCTAATAAAACAAATTATGCGATGTTTGTTGTGGCTTTATTTTACGTAAAGCTTCCTCGACAGTTCTAGCTGAGTTCAAAATGTGATGAAGTACTGTAAAATGAGGATTAGAGGGAGATCATGAGCACATGTCCGTGCTCCTCCTGGATTTCTCCTTCACACACCTTCCTTTACATTCGTACTGGCACTACTGTTGCCGTGTTGCACTGTAAACAAGCTGTGTCTGTGTTCATAGGTATTTTTACATACTCCATCTTCCTGCAATATTTCTCCATCCCTTGCTACTCACTTAAAGCAGTTCCCACATGGTGCATAGTAAAAGCAACATGTGCTATTACGTAATAAAAACATCGTATACAGAGTTGGCTTAGAAATGGCCTTGCTTTTCCTCCAGGGTGACCTCCTCAGCTAAAGGGCACCGAGTTGGTGCCTGCGCCTCAAGCGCTGGTGGCGTTGGCGGGGAGCGGTGTGTTCTGTCACCAGAGCAGCGCTGTGTGTGGCCTGCATGCGGAAAATAATTGGAAGTCACCAATGGGTACAGGAGGAGCCCCTGGAGAGCAGATGCGGAGGGCGGGAGCGCTGCCTTGCTGAGTCACGACTGTCAAAACAAGCGGCCCGTCTGGCCAGACGTGCAGCAAACCCCATCGTGTAGCACGGGACAGAGCATCTCACTGAGATTAAACCAAGAGCCACTTGGCTCAGCTGAGCCAGCTGTGCTGGGAGCCAAGTGCTTCCCAAACCCAGCGGATGCGAGTGACGTACCATGTCTAAAAAAGCCTTGCAAGCCTCAGCGGAGAGGCACTGTGCACTGTGCCACCAGGGTGGGCGCAGGCATGGACTGTGCTGTGGGCACAGGGTTGATGTCTCCAGTGGGAAAAACTTGTGTGCTTTCTTGGAGCGGGCATCTCCCATCTTTCTGCAGAGCCAGCCTTAGGCTGGGCAGTCTGTGCCAGCTGCAGACCCGCCTGTCACAGCTGGGGAGAGGGACCCTCCTTTTACAATTGGGCTCGATGATCTTGAAGGTCTTTCCCAACCATGATGACTCGGTGACTCTCTTCCTTGCAGCTCCTCAGGCTTTTTCAGCTCTTCCCTTTGAGGCTGCTGCCAAGAACCTCGCGTGTGGGGAGGCTCCACGCTGGTGCTCCTGTGCTTCGCACACCCGTGCCGGTGCGATGAGGGCCTGCCGGCCACGCCGAGCTGCAAGGGCAAGCGCAGAGAGACACTTGCGTGCTCAGGTTGTACAACAGAGCTGGCAGCAGCAATCCTTAATTAAAAGCAAGTGGTCAGCCCGGAAAAATATCAAAATAGCAACTGCGAGGGAGAAGCAGATGCAGCAGCTTGTCCATTAGCATAATGAAATATAGATGCGTGTAGTTAAGGAAGCTGTTGTGGAGGAAGCATCAGCACCAGCGGATGGACTGTGCATGTTTATTCCTGGGGAGCGCAGGGGGAAATGTGGGACGGGTAGAAACACTTGTGGAGGTTGATACCGAATATCCGTGCCTCTTCCAGCAGTCTTTCCCATGGCACTTGGCTTGCTGCCAGCAAATCAGTTTCTATTTCTGTTTTCCGCTTTTGCTGAGAAAATGCTGTTAATCTATTTATCTGTTAAATAATGCAATTAGTCCAGGGAAACGAAAAGTTCCTCGGGCTTCCTGCATCTTCCTGTGGACATTTGGTCCTTGCATTGCAGAGAAATTTTATTTTATTGCTTTTTTTGATAAGAACAGCAGCTGGTAGGCTCCAGAGCTGTGGGAATACACAGTGGGAGGATAAGATAACATTTCTGGCACTGGTCAAATGTACTGCTTGTTTAATACCCCATATGCAGAGACTATTTGCCGCCTGAACTGAAATCGGGAATAAACCACTCTCTCCTCGGTGTAAAACCACACCACCCAACTGCTGCCGCTGCTAGAGGCAGCACCGCAGAGCTATTCCTGCTAATAAATCACTGATGTTGATCCCAGGGATCCCTGCAGCCGTCACAGAGGATGCCACCCCCTGTCAGCGCGTTGGCACTGGAGCAAGTGGCATCGGGAAGAGCCCGTTTGACTTCCCTGCTCCAGGAGCACGGCTGTCATTCACGGGGGCTTCTGCCTTTCCCCGCTGCCCGCGGTGCTATGGATGGAGCCAGGCAGGCTCACTTTGTATAAATAAAACAACTCTGAGATGAAGAAATAGCCAAAAGGTGGGGAGAGGAGAGGGAAATGTGTGGAAGGCTTTGAGGAAGATGAGAGCATCTCAGTTTGTCATTTTTGTATATGAAACTGGTGAATCGTCTGTGGCTGAGCCAAGCTCTGTGGGGCCCATCCTGGCTGGGGGGTAGGTAGCAAATTTTTAAGGCTTGTTTTGAACTTAGCCAACTTTTGCCGGGGCAACAAGAACCTTCCCCCAGCCCTGGCTTTTGCCTGCGTAATGACCCATAATCTACCCAGAAAGCCAAGTTAATTGGAGTCATCCAAGACTCCTTGGGAAAGCCCTGGGCTTCGCGTGCAGTTTGGAGCCATAACTCCTAGCAGTGTATTCCTTGATATGGTAAGGAGCTGATCAGCTCCATGTAGCAGCAGCTGCTCAGGCAGGTAACCCCCTGTCCATCCTGTCCCGTCCCATCCCATCCCGCCCTCTCTTTTGCAATAGGAATGCAAAAAGTCACAAGACACTTTGGTATCACACGCGCACGGGTTAACCGGAAAACTGGAGCTGTTTGCGTCGTCATCGGCATCTGCTTCAGGCCCCTGGCTCCCCAAGCCCATTTTTGTCTCTCTGTATCCACTCGCTTGGCTACCCGGCCTCATTACATGTATGTTTTTTTCCTTCTCCTCCCCAAAAAAGGCAATCCGTGGTGCAGCACTATTTTTAGCCACGAGATTTACTGTCAGGCAGCAGCTCGGTGGCGTGGGAAAGAGCACCGTGTCCCCACGAAGCTGCCCGCCGAGCCCCGCTCCAAACCCATGAGACTCAGCCTGGCCTCGATGTGCAGCAATGGGCCAGGGGGTAGGAGACATCCCCCACTTCCCCCACTGCTTTTTAGCAATTAATTTTAATGCCGTAAGATCAGGCTGCCTGTTTCCAGGTGGTTTTTCCCTTCCTACTTCCTTATGGCAAAGCAAAGCAAGAAAGCGCTTCATTTTGGGGGCAAAGCCATTGCTTCCCAATTGACTACCTCATTCACGTTTCATAGACACGATCCCTGATGTTCTGGAGGAAAAATCCAACAGCAATTACTGATTTTAAAATGTTTCTTTTTTTTTTTCTTTTTTTAAACCTGCGCTTCCTGCACGAGAGGTCCCGGCGCCGGGGCAGGCGAACGTGGGCGGTAGCACCGCCTCGACACACCTGAGCTTCTCCTTCAGCAAAATCCCACCACCATCAGCCACCCTGGGTGGCCTTGGCCTTGGCCTAGATGGGGTCAGGTTCGAAAACAACCATCTTGAGCAAAAAGTGTGTGGGGTATTTCTTTTTCTAATTATGGTGGGGTTTTTGTTTGTTTGCTTTTTATTTTTTTAGTGCTATGAGTGGTTTTCAAAAGCAGTTTCAGGCTGGCCACAGCCAAGGAACTCGGCCTGGTGGTGCCACCACAGGCTCTATGGACAGGTCAAGCAAGGCCGGCTCTCCTCTGTTCTCCAGCCCCAGTGCCAGCACCGACTCTGCTCCACTTGGCCATGGCCCACGTGGCAGGTGTCAGTGCCAGAGAGCAGGTCCAAGGCAGGAAAGCATCCAGAAATCCTTGCTCAGGAGAGGATCCAAAGAAACGCTCACCAACAAGGGTGTCTCTGCCTCTCCTCTGCTAGGAGTCATCGTAGAGAGGGTTGTTGTAGCTGCCCCATGAGCCATAGTCGTGGTTGTCCCAGAGCCGGCCGTAGGAGGAGTGCCTGCCAGAGGAGAAAGACGGTGGGACCGGCTCATCCGTCAGGGAGAGCCCCAGCCCGCTGACCCTGTGGGCACCGCGGGGTCCTCTGCAGAAGAAATGCCCAAGCGCGCGATGGGCAGCAAGAGCCCGTCTGCAGCGAGGCTGCTGGGCATATGCGGAGCCAGCGAGCCAACAGGACCACCAGGTGCCCACATACCCCCCGCAAAACCGAATAGACCCACATGCACCCTGGGGCAGAGCCTCACCTGATCTTCAGGTAGGCGGCTGCACTGAAGACCAGCACCACTGTCACGATGACGGTCAGCGTGATGGCCACAATGCTGCCTGCGGAGGGACAAGGTGGCCATGGGTTTTTTTTGTTGGTTTTATTTCTTAGGGTTATTTTTTCCCTCTTTGGTGCTCCCTCCCAGGGCCATGGGCTGCTCTGCTCACCTGAGCTCAGGGCGCGCGGCACCTCCTGCACGGTGACGCCAGTGGCAGGGCCAGTTTTGTCCGCAGGGGCGGTGACGTCGGGCAGAGCGGGGCCAGGGGTGGCTATGGTGTTGCTGGGCGTCCCCAGGGACGTGGAGGATGACGGTGATGGGGATGCATGGGGCCAGCTGCTGCTGAGTCGCGGCGCCACGGAGGAGCTTGAGGCAGTGGGTGATGGTACCAGTGTTCTGGCCAGCGGCAAGGGGGTTGCTGGTGCTGCAGGAGCCGTGGCTGACTCCTGCATTGTGTCCCCCATGAAGGTGGCAGTGGGGATGGCCAACTGGGAGCTCGCGGTGCTCCCAGGGGACGACAGCTCCCAGCCAGCACTGGAGGGGCCAGTGCTGCTGACCACAGCGGTGGGGACGATGCTGCCGCCTTCCCACCCCGCAGCCCCAGCAGGTGGTTGCGTCGCGGTTGCAGAGGCCGTCAATCCCGAAGTGGCATCTCTCCCCACAGGAATCCGCTCGGATGGAGCAAGCAGGAGGCTGGCGCTGGGCGGCAGCAGGGCCACCCCATTGCCAAGGCCTGGGAAGGAAACAAGCGCCAATTACTCACAGCAGGTCCTGCAAGGCAGTGAGGAGGTAATTTAGGGAGGTAAAGGCCGGCCGTAGCGCCGGATGGGCTGAGTCACAAAGACAGTTTGGGCTAGTATCACTTGGAGAAAGAAAGTAAAATAAAGTAAAATAAAATCTTACAGTAAAATAATAAAATAAAAGCCCTGTTATCGGGGGCACTTGCTCCTGCTGGAAGGATCCAGTGCCCCCTTGGGTTCGGGCACATTTCCCTGCTGCCGTGATCCGGCACCTTGTCTCGTCGCCATCCTGTCGGCTCTAGCAGCTTTCGGGACGTGACGAGGCAGCAGGGTCACTTGCTGGGACTTTTCATCTCTGTGCGAGCCCTGTGCTCATTAAACCCAGTTGTTCACAACATCCCATATTTCCAAAAACACTTTTTCCTTGCCTTTTTTTTTTTTTTTTTTTTCCTAAATACCCTCAGTTGTTGCATTTTACAACAAGCAAAACCATTTCCAGCAGTTAAACCACGTGCTTCCCAGGACATGTCAGTCTGCAGATCCACCTGAGGTGAGCGGATGCTGCAGATTTAAAGGGGAAAAATGCGTGCGTGGGTATTTCCAATGACACCAGCTGCAGGATGCTGCGCAGAGCAAGCTGTTAAGTGGCAAAAGCTTCGTGGCTGCAGCAGCTGACGAGCAGGCTTTTATACTGGGAGGGAAATAGTGTTGCAGGAGCACATCCTCAGCTACATCCCTAGCGAGACAGAACAACATCACAAGCAGTTCCTCCCTTCTCTCCTGCAGGCAAAAGGCAGGTTTATAGCTTCTGCTGAGCGTCATCGTCAGCGCCTTGGTTGTTCTTTGGGGTTTATCCAGCTGAACCTGATAAATGTGGCAAGAGGGTGCAGAAGTGATGGCTTTCGCTTGCTGCAGTCTTGGAGCCGGCCGAGGGGTGTGTGTGAGTGACACCGAAGCTAGGAAATGACAGCCCAGTGATGCAGATCTGACACCGGCAGCCCAAAATACCACCTTGCACACAGGGGCTGATCACCCACTGAGGAGCCAGGCAAGGCGCGAGCAGGAGGATGGCAGCGGTGATGCCGGCACCGGGGTCCTGCTGGTTTCCTCCAGCACCCGGGCTGGCTCCGGATCAGCGCATTGCACCGCCGGGGACCCGAAAGCTCCGAGGCGCCTACTTAGTGCTGTCCTGGCCCCGCGGAGCTAAAGTTTCGCGAAGGGCTTCCCGGAGCGATGCGAAAGCATCGGCGCCCGGTGGGTGCCCGCTGGGTGCCGGGGGCGGCACTTACCTGCCGGGAGGAGCAGCAGGGCGAGGAGGAGGAAGCGGCCGCGGCAGCGCATGGTGCCGGCGCCGGCGCTCGGAGGGACGGAGGCCGGCGGCGCCGGGAGGGACCCGCCGCTCCCGCCCCGGCCCGCCCCGCGGGGCCCCCCGCCACCACCAGGCGCCGCTCTCAG
>JAWLRI010000270.1:204311-254613 GCA_034781795.1 Crypturellus tataupa
GTCTCGTCCCCGATCGGCTCCTCTCGTCCCCACTCGGCTCCTCTCGTCCCCACTCGGCTCCTCTCGTCTCCATTCATCTCCGTTCGGCTCCACTCGGCTCCTCTCGTCGTCGCTCGGCTCCGCTCGTCCCCGTTCGTCTCCGTTCGGCTCCTCTCGTCCCGTCTCGTCCCCATTCATCTCCGTTCGGCTCCGTTCGGCTCCGCTCGGCGCCGTTCGGCTCCTCCCGTCCCCACTCGGCTCCTCTCGTCCCGTCTCGTCCCCATTCCTCTCCGTTCGGCTCCGCTCGGCTCCCTTCGGCTCCTCTCGCCCCGTCTTGTCCCCGCTCGGCTCCTCTCGTCCCCACTCGTCCCCGCTCGCCCCTCCCCGCGGCGCCCCCCGCACCCCCCGACCCCACAGCACCCTGTGCTCCCCCCCAACCATTTACATATGCATTTACATATGCATATGCATGAGCACGGTTGTGTGACGGGCAACACCCCCCCCCCCGCCTAAGTGCTGTGCGCGCCCTTTAAGACCGGGGGTGGGCGTGGCCAGGGCAGAGGGGGCGTGACCAGGGCAGGGGGCGCGGCCGGCGCGGGGGCGCCGCCGCCTCGCGGCTCCGCTCTTGAGTTGTCCGGCCCCGGCGCGCCGGGATGCGCGACCCGCGCGTGGGGAGAGGGTGTTGAGGGTGTTTGTGTTTCTCTGAAGTTCCTGGTTTCGCGCATGACCTTGGGCTTTGGGAGGGCAGCAGCAGTCGCCTAAGATCTTCCCCCCGCTGCCACCCAGGTGGGTTTTCGCGGTTTCCGCTAGAGTTTTTGTTTTGTTTATTGCCTGGGAAGAACGGGCAGATAAACGCGGTGAGGCGGACGTTGCACATCCGCCCGCGCGCTGCCGGTGCCGATGTTAGGTCTCCATCCAAAGGAGTGCGCAGGCACAAAACTTCCCAAAGTCGGGGCGTTAGGGCGATGCTAACGCCGGCTCCTCCACCAGATCCTGAGCAGAGCAGGAGGCAGCCGCAGGCTGCAAAATGCCAGTGATCATGACAAGAGGCAGTTTTTTTTTTCTTGACCTGGTGAAAAGTTCTGCAAGGGGAATTTGGAAGACCTGCATTTGGCTCTTTCCCCGTGTCGCTGGGTGTTTTTTTTTGTTGTTTTTTTTTTAAGGTCCCACAGTGATTGGAGTGTGGGGGGCAGTTAGTGCTGCTAGAAAGTTGAAGGGGGTGCCTGAAACAGGGTAAACCTCTTGCAACAGCAGCGCTGGAAATGTGAAGTGGGGTGTTTTTCAGCAGCATCTGACAGGAGCATTTAGCCATGTTGATCCAATAAAGTTGAATTTTCTGGCGGAAGACCTGTGAGCATTAGGCAGCCTCCTGGGGTAGGGACAAACTGATGCTGCTCAACCCCATGCTGTGATACAGAGATCCATGATCTTGGTGAGACCTTTGTGGCAGGAGAACCTGTTTCTCTTAGTCCCCAAGCAGATGTCACCTTGTGACACTAAGCATGGTCGCAGGCAAAGGAAACTGCTTTGGGACTTGGCCCTATTTGGGCCAAAGAGGAGGATGAAGAGGCTGGAGTCCCACTCTGAAGGTTTGTTAGGAGAAAGTGGTGGTGAGTTCCTATCTATGACTTGGTCTTGCTTGGAGAGGCGGGATGGCAGCAGGTGCCTCAGGAGCACCAAGAAAATTGGGGCATATCGGCCTCGGGTGGGTATCGGAGGGGGAGGACGGATGGCAGGACCACGTCCGCGCGGTGCGTGGGGCTCGAGGCAGGGGCTGGATGGCAGTGCGGCGGCCTCCCCACCGCACCTGCCTCCTCCTGCGCAGAGCAGCGAGCACTTCCCGGGCTCCAGCTCCTACCGGCCCTGTCTGGAAGCGCTGGCGCTCAGGAGCGTTTGTGGAAGGGTGCCCAGAGCAGGGCTGCCTCGCTGCTGGGGCACCCACGCATCACTCTACCTGTGTGGGGGGTCAGCCCGAGCGCTCTGCTTTGAGCTTTGCTCCCCCCGTTGCTGCATTTCACCCACAGAAGAGGGAGAAGCAGCCCCTGACTTGTGGCCTCTGCAGGCGGGTGGGAGGCCAGGGCTCGTGGTCAGGGAAACCCATGGGTTTCCGAGGGTTAAAGGCCATTCGGTGAGGTGGGACAGGCTCCGCTTTCAGCACGACTTGAGCTAAGATCCTGAAACAGAACCTAAAACTGCATTTGGATAAGTCTGTCTTGTGCTGCTTTCTCTTTCTGGAGCTCGCAGGAGTTGGTCTGACGGCTCTCAACAGTGAACAAGATGCCTGGGGCATCTTCCCCTTCCCTCTTTCTCCAGCCTCGCTTGCCCCGTAGCTACTGCTCACTGCGTAAGCGAGCTGGAGGGGTCCTGACCAAGGAGGCTGCCAGGGATAGAGCCCTTGGAAAAGAGGTCACATAACTATGGCTGGGCAAGAACGGCATGTAAAAGAGTAGATGGAGGCCTTATTTGGTAGCGGAGCGGCTCCAGGGAATCCGGCTTGCAGCCCTTGTTCCCAGTCCCCGTGCCAGCTCCTCCAGCACAGTGGGGTTGGCTGTGGAAACGCTGCTGGCGTCACCAACTGCATCATCCCAGGGGACTGGAGGGGTCCAGGCACAGGCATGGGGCAGCCAGGGTGGGAGGTGGGGAGGAAACGGGTAGCACAAGCAGGGCTGGACACGCTCGGGGACGAATCCTGGCAGGAATGTTTCCTGAAAGTCAATCAGCTTTCCCTGTGCAGCCACTTCTCCTTGTTGTAGGTGTGTAGACTTCCCTCTAGTCGGGGATTGCCTGTGGTTTGGGGTTGCTTCCCGTGTGCTTGTGCTTCCCTCCCTCCTTTAAGAAATGTCCAATCTGAAGGAGCGGGGAGGAAAGCTCCAAGGAATGACATGACTGTGCATGACCTCAGGCCCCAGCCCCGGCCCTGCAGGCCGGCCTCTCTGTTGCAATCTCCCATCTGCTCCCTTGGCTTCTTGCTTTCTTTTGCTCACTTCCTCGTTCCAGCTTTGGCTCCCCCGCATCGTCCTCAGCCCTCGCTAAACTTTGTTTTCCCAAACACCGCTCCTCTCCTCACTCTTTCTGCCTGCTCCAGCATTTGCTTTCTCTTGAGACGCTGCTCCAAGTCGTGGAGTGAGAGATCCTCCTTGCCCAGAAAGGCTCCATCCTCCCTACCTAGCATGGCCGGGTGCAGAGGAGGCAGCCGTTACCTGTGCCCTCTCCATCCCTGGTGCCGCCGGGACCCTGGCATGCTTGGGATGTGCACAGTGCCACTGGCAAAGCGACCGTCTTGGGCCCCATTGACCAAAGCTTTGTTTATGTCAGTGAATTTTGTGGGCTTGTGACGTGCTTACAACAGAGCCCGGTAATCTAAACCAAACCGAGGGAACACTCCATTAATGGAGCGAGTATTTATGTAAGGGCTAATCCGCGCGGGCTGGAATGCGCCCCGTCGCAGGGGAGCAGCGGCAGCGCCTCTCGGGGCTCCCCGCCCCGGCTCCATATTTAGGTGCTCCGTATTAGAGTGCTGTTCCTCGTTGCTGGGAGGAGAGGGGGAGTGAAGTTCCTCTTTCCGTGTTTCCCGGCTTCATCTCTGGCCTGGGCCAGCACGGGCAGCTGGAACGGATTCATGCGCCTCCTCCTCCTCCTCCCGGCTGAGCTGCACCGCCACGGCGCTCCCCTCGCCTCGGCCCCCCGTGCTGCACACACATCCACAGCTGCCAAGATCCGGCCCCACAGGGACAAGGCCCTCGTGCCCGTGCTGCGCCCCCAGTGCACGCGACACTGCTGCTCTGGAGCCACCCTTCCCCGTGGCTGTGCCCGTGTGGCGGCTCCTGTCTTGCGCGAGGAGCCTTGCCTGCTCCCCAGTCCCACTTGGCAGCCACCACCACAGAGTGGCCGTGCGGGCGCCCCATGACTGATGGTGCCATTTGCCTGCGCACAGGAGGCTTGGCCGCTGCCATGTAGAATTGGCCAAGAGGGTAGGTGGATCCAGGGCAAGCAGATCCCCCCCGGCTTCCTGGGCCAGGCTGAGCACCGCTGGGTCCCTCCAGACGGTTTCACGTTCGGAAATGGCCATCGGAACGGAGCGTTGCTGCAGGGGAGGAAGCGCTGCGCAGCCGCCGTGCTGAGGTGCGTTCGCTAGGGCAGTGCGCGAGGAGCGTGGCAAAGCCCACGCGTGGGGCCTCGCTGTAAATGAGCGTCTCCTCCTTGTCGGTGAGCAGTCAGGCAGCTAATCCAGGTGGAAAATTAAAGCGAGCCCTGCTGAAATGTGGTCAGTGCGAAGCTCTGGTCCGAGGAGGTAGTTAATGCTTTGTCAATGAATCACTTCTGCCTCTCCTGTCTGCTGCCTTTCCTGTTAACGTTTACTGGAGGTGCTCGACACAGGGGAGCGTGACTCCGTTGGTCTTCTCAAGATACGGCACCTGGTGAGGTGTCACAGTCCAAACTGAGCCTGAGATGAATAAAAGCCTTTCTTATGGCCACATGCCTTGAGGGATGTGGCTGGAGGTGAGTACGGGTGTGCAGCAGAGAAGGGCTGCTCCGAGGGCTGTGCGTCTGGGCAATGAAAGACCCTCTGCTCCTCTCTTCTCCCCACTGCAGCGTCATCCGTTGTTGGCAGATCACAGTTTCCCTCCCCATGAAAGGGAAAGGGAAGTACTGGGAGGTGATAAAGGTGCCAAGGATTGAGACAGCTTCCTAGAGAGAGGAGTAAGGAGCCATGAGGACTGGGGGAGAGCCTTTAGCGGAGGAATAGTAGAGAATAGGGAAAAGCTTTATTAAGGAACAATAAAATCTAGGAAGGAAAAAAGGGAGCGAAGTGGAGGCCCTGGTAAATTTGGGACTCACGTACTGCAGTGATACGAGCAGAATGGTCCAGAGAGGAACACAGGCTTGGTGTGCTCCTCACACGCTCTGCTGAAGGAAAGCAAGGGAGTAGATCTTGAGGAGATACAACAGCCAAAGCCAGTGGCTTCCCCAGCGTCAGGTAGATCTGACTTGGAAGAAACTTCCAGTTTTGTTCCAGGTGGTAAAAAACTGTGGAGACGGTGAAATGCTCCACCAAGAAGAAATCCTGAAAAGTACTTACGTAACAATATTGAAATAAAATATTTCAGTTTTTCTAAACTAGGAGTGTTTGGGCTGTTGGACCCCCACTTCCAGGTTTGAATACAACCTTTCTTTCTGATCCTTTTGGGAGCTTCAATTCTGTCCCTGTCTCATCTGGGCAGATGATTCCCAAAACACATTTGAAGAAGCCTGTGTCTTGCCTGACACCCCTCAGAGAGGGAAACTGTTTCTTTTTTTCCCAGTGGAAAATGATATTTGGGAAGGTGAGGAGGAAAGAAAGCCGATGTGATTTTCCTGCAGGAATTTTTTTGCTATCTCAGCAAATAACTCTGAACAGAAAAGTCCTGACCTTCTCCAAAGCCAGCATGGTGGCAAAATTGGTTTTAGTGGGGATTAGAGAATGTAAATGAAAATATTGCAGAGCTCTTATATAAACAACCAGGAGTATCTGTTTGCAGTCCAGTCCTGGGCCCTTGTCACAGCAGAGCTGCAGCCAAGAGCAGTTGTAGGACATCTAGGCCATGAACATGGGTGGCTCTGGCAGGGGGTTGGAGGGCTACCGTGTTGGGAGGACCTTGGCCAAAGTCTAATCTCATGAGGGGAAAACCAGATGGAGGATGGAGGATCTTCTCTCTCCTTGGCAGTTTTCAAGAATCAGCCAGATGAAGCGATGGTTGTCCTGATCCGGTGGGTGAGAGGCTTGATTTGAGCAGGGAGTTGCATGGGGGACCTCCATGCCGCCTTCTGGTTTGGTGATGTGGTCTTGGAAATGTTGGTTTTATGGAGCAAAGAGGGTTTGCAGTCTCAGTTTAAAATGCTCTGTCTAAACCATCTAAACCATGAAGGTCACCCTGTGCTTGTCCAACAGCCAATGGAGCAGGGCTGTGGGCAGCTGTCTATGGCTTGGCTCTTGCCCAGGAGATCTCAACTGCATCTCTTCAACATCATCCTCATCCTCGTCATCAATAGTTTCCCTCCAGCATCACCAGGCAGGGCAGGTAGCGATACTGCAGATCCCTGCGCTGGACAGTTTCTTTTTTCCCAGGACTTTTTCCCAGGGCCTGTGTTTTTCCCTGGAAATCCCAAGTACCTGGTTAAGAAACCCAAATGGCCACATGTCCTCCTTGCTTTCTGGCTCCTCTGTGAGACCAGACCAGGCAGTTTTCAAGCATTTATTTGATTAAGCTTTTCCCACTCCCCCTCAAATCAAGGATTTGGTTCTGGGAGCGTTCCTGGTGGACACTGAGGCTTCTGGGATTTCTCCACATACAGAACCATCAAACCGCTCCCTGCAGAGAGAGACTCCTATTCCATTTAAGGGCAGAAAAATATTTCTTTGTAAAATCTTTTCCTTGGCAAGCGAATGGCTGCGTAGCCTGCTGGGAATTATTTCCAAGGATGCTCCATTTCGGCGCTGCTCCTACCTCCATTTAACGCCTCCCAAATCCTCCCACCTGTTTGTTATCAAACCTGGAGGGCTGTTCCAAGTGAAAGGATGAGGTTTGCATTGGAACAGCAATTTTGTTGGGTTTATCTGTGTGGAACTGTGCATCCAAAAGGAGCAAGAAGGATGTTTTTCTTTCTGCTGTCGGCTCTGAGGGGTCCAGAGCTAGGAATAACATTTTCCTGACAGCGAAATGCTTTGAGCCACGATCGCAACTGCTGTGGGAATTCAGTGCTTCGTCTTACTCCTCCTTGCTGGTGTAACTGGTTGAATCCAGCCCTCGTGGGGTGCGGACGGAAGGGCTGACGTTCTCGTGCCGTGACGAGGCCGTCCCTTCCCTCCCGCTCCAAAGGCTCCTGCTGCTCCAGAGCGCGCGGACCTTTCAGGGCAAGAAACCAGATAAGGGATTCGCGACAGATTCCCCTTTAATCTGCGCTTTTCTCCATCTCCCATTCTCGGCTAAGGCGGCAATATAATTTTACAGTTTAAAACTTGGCTGACCTGCAGATGAACTTTCAAAGAAAACAAGTCATTACTGAAGAGAAGCCGTTTCTTTGTGAGGCCTAATTTCAGAGGGTTATTTTTTTTTTCCAGAACTTTTATCTCTCCTATCTGCTACACGGTTATGAGACTAAATTATCTGGCAAGTCAGGCTTGTATGGGTTTGAATTTAAGGAATGCAGCAAATTTGTGTTGGGTTCTTCCTCAGCACCATCTTGGGGGCCTGTTATTTCCTTGTGGATCTGAAAGACAAAAATCCATCAAACCTGGGAGAACACGCAGAAAAAAACAACCAACCAACCAGCCAACCAAACAAAAAAAACCAACCAACCAAACAAACAAAAAAACCCAAAGTGATAGAGAAAATCAAAGAGAGGGTAAAATGCAAATGGGAGATTTCGGGTATTTTTCCAACCTGACTCCACATCCTGCTGTGTGTATGGCCTCATCCTGCTATTGCTGCTCTGGAGAAGCCCAACTGCAGGACAGCTAATAGCACAAGTCATGTGGCAGCAAGAAAAAGGGGGAAAAAAAATCTGCTGCTGGTGGTTGAGCTCCCTGCTGTTTGCTTAACTAGTGTTGGCACTGAATGATGAAGTGTGGGGTAGGGGAGCGCACATAAATGGGAGTCGTGACTGTGAATTTGTCTCTGTGCTCTCGCTCTGGGGGAGTGATTTTGCCCAGGGAGTTGGTTATCGGCAATCTCCAGCTTCAGAAGCCTCAGGATTATGTCCTGATCTCGACTTCCCTTTAAAGAGTTTGTTCCACCCTATCACTCTGCCTGGTTCAAGGAGCCTTGCACAGCTTTCTGCTTCTAAAGCTTTGGGATAAGAAGGTTTATAGTCTCTCTCATGTTGATGTTTTGATGGCGTTTGCAAAAGCTCTGATGTTTGCTAGCGCCGAGGGGCTTTAGTCTGCTCTGTGGGTCCCTGGTTCATGGAGTCGGGATCCTCCTGGAGAGGAAAACCAGCTGGAAAAAGGGGCTTGGTGGCAGCTCAGCAGCGGCTGGGCTGCAGTCGAGGCCAGGGTGGTGGCTACCGCGGCCACCTGCGTCCCGGGCGAGGAGCAGGTGGGTGCCGTGGCGCTGCCCCACGGACTCAGCAGCGCCCGAGGCGATGTCACTATCGGGTATTTTGTAGCTGAAGTGCTAGGCAGGATTAGCCACAAGGACTAATGATCCCCAAAGGGCTCATTTCATTTCCTTCCTCCTCCCAGGCACTGGCTTGTGGGCAGCCTGAAAGGAAACTTAACTGATACCCCCAAATGCAGAGGGAGGTGTAAATTCAGCTGCTAAATCTTTACTTAACATAAAACTTGAACTCGGGTCCTTCTCAAGCTCAGCACCTCCTCCTGTCTTTTTAATGGCTTTTTAATGGCACCTGCTGCTTTACCCTAGCCTAATAGCAAGCTGGTGGCCACGGGTCGGATGCTTCGCGTGCCTGTTAGTCACTTTGTTTTCCTTGATTCCTGGAATAAGGGAACATCTTGTTGCATTTTATTAAAGCCGTTAATCTTCTGCTCAGATGCACCACGTGGTTAGATGTAAAGGAAAAACTAACAAATATATAACAAATATATGAACCAAATATATGGGTCTCCAGGGCTCGCGGCTCCTTGCTGGAGACCTGGCTTGGGCCATAAGCGCCAGGGCCAGTTTACTCATTACAAAACTGGAGCATGGGCCAAGTGCTGCACAGCCCCGTCTGCAACACGCGGGTTATTACCCCGACTGCGGCATGTCAGGGGTCAGTAACTCTCCTTGCAGATTGCCCAGAAGATCCAGGTCTACTATTAACCAGAGCCTTAATAGATTACATGCTGCAAGATGAAGCTGGCTTAACCCCCCGTTGAGGTTAAGCCACTGCCAAGGCTTCCCGTTAGCTCCTGAAATTCCTCGCTGGCAGCTGAGCCTGGGGAAGGTCAGGGAGGGTCAGGGATCTTCATCCCACATCCTCAGCCTCGTTTCCAAAGCCCTGACTAGAGGGAAGTCCTGACATGTCAGCCCAAAGAACCCATATCTCCAAGAAAGCCTCCCTCCACATGTATTAAGATTTCAAATCCTTTTTTTTTTTTTCTTCTAATAAGCACGTACTGGAAGTGGATTGTTGTGGTCTCTCAATTAATTCCTTCTAAAACACTTGTTCCTGCTGAATTGGTGTCTCTCTCTTGCCCCATTTCACTCTGCTGCAGCTTTCGCGTGCAGCTGGTTCCCTCTGCTTGCAGCCCACAGACCTCTGCGGCCTCCTCTTCTTCCTGCCCAAGGGATTTCTTCTCTTGCCGTCAGGTCCTTCCGCTCTTTCCTTTCCTCGGAGCGTGAAGGCAACTCGGAGTCCTGCCTGTTCCGGGCGAGAGGGTGCCCTCTTCTCAGCAATATTCCTCTGCTTCCAGGATTTCCCCAGTCGTCTCGGACAGAACTTTTTTTTTTAAAAGGCTATTTTTCACCTTCTCACTGAGGAGCAACTGGGACCCTGCAGAACAAGCATCATGAGATGCTGAGCCAAAAATTAGAAAAAAAAAAAACACTGTTATCCCAATGTTAAGTCCAGATCCTTGTTGGGTTAAAAGTGAAACATTGCGTCAAAAGGGACCCTTGGGAGAAAAAGGCAGGAGGAGCTGGGGGCAATCAGCAACCAAGGCTGGTCCTGTGCCCGCTGGCAAGAATCAGGACGAGCTCCGACAGCTCCTGACTGCTCCTGGTGTCGTTAAATACAGTGGATTCTGCCTGAACCCTGCGGCAGCAGAGCTTCCCACCAGCAGGGACAGAGTGGAAAGTCCCTGTTCTCCTCTCTCCTCACTCTTAAGCCACACAGAAACCTTTCTGGTGCTCCCAGGCGCTTTGCTGCATGGTTATAGCTGCTCTCTTGGCTTTTGCGTGGCATTTGAGCTGTTACTCAAGGGCTCTGTTGAGTGGCTTTGTGGAGGACGAAGGTGTGGGTGCTTTTTACCTGGAGGGTTGGCAATCATTTACCCAGACTGTGCTCAACAGAGTTTGGAGCATTTACAGAACGTCTGCACCAGCTCCCTCTAAACTGCGTTAGCTGTTTAGCCTGTAGAACCGTCCTTCCTTATAGGAGATCAGATGCTATCAGATGAGGATGAGGAGCATCCTTAGCTTGCTTTACTCTGGCCTCAGGCTGTGCCTGCAGATCTGCAAGGCCAGAACGTGGGTTTCTCCCCATGCTGCTCTGGCTGCTGGGGCCGTCCCCACTTGCTCTGAGTGCAGCAAGTCCTTAAAGCTCGAGTTGCGTGGCAGCGGGGCCGCAGTTCTTCTTTCCCTCATAAGGTTACAGCTCACCCTGGCCAGTCTTCTCCAAAGCAGAAACGACGTCCCCTGAAACCTCTTTTTCTCCTCCGAGATGCAGCGGTCCTGGCGGTGAAAGCGGCGGGGAGCACCGTGCACCCCAGGAGCCCCTGGGGCTCACGTGGAAGAAGAATTTCTACTTTTTGGCACAGAGCGCCCTGGGCCAGGGAGCATTGGGTCTCCTTGAGTTCCGCTTGTCTTCGCTGAAGGAAAAGTGCCTGTGGGAGGAATTTGGTAGCTGAGGGTGAAGGAGGTGAAGAGGGGGATGCTTAAAGGCTCTGCATGCCCTGTGTGTTGCGGCTGACGCTTCACAGGTTTCCAGCTGCAATATGTCCCCACACAGTGTGACATGGTCACATTATAGCAGCAAAGGCAGCACAAGTAGCTGAGTTTGGAAGCAAAATGCCATGTTCCTGTCTCCTTCTTTGTGCAGCTGGCCTTTCCTTGTAGTTCGCAGATCTGGAGAGCTTGTGTTCTGCTTGTTCTTCCTCATCCAGGAGAGAAAACAGACATGGTAGGAACAGCAAAAGGCTTTTTTTCTAAGCAATTCCCACAGTAGAAGCAAAAACTGCTGGTCTGGTGGGGTTTTTGCAAGGCAGCTGAGGCTCGGGAAGGACGACCTACCAGTTTCTGGCCTAGGGTCCGTCTCTGTGCTTTCCTGCGGGCTCAGCGTCCTGAAAATGCTTTTCCAGGATACTCCTGAGGACCTGGCTCTCAGGATGGTGTGTAGCTGCAACCCAGACAGTCCCAGGTTAGGAAAGAGCATCGTGCTGAGCCGCGCGTGGCCTGATTCCATCCACCCTGAGAACCTGGGCCAAAGGCCTGAGCACCCTCACGTAGCCAGGGGTTGTCCTGCCTGGAGCGAGGCTTGCGGGAAGACCCCCAGAGACCTTTTCCTACCTCACACAAGCTGTGCTGTGGGTTACCACACTCTTGGGCTGCAGGATAAGCACAGGAGAGCTCACAGCTTTTGTTTTGGGGCCATCTACATTCAGGGGCCTGTCTTTTTGAGATGCATTAAGTGCTGGCGCTCTGCTCTTTGGTGACTTGCTTGGCTTTTTCCATGCATAAAGTGATCCCTATCAGCAGGGCCTGGGCTGTTGCCATCAGGGGTATATGCAAATGGCCCGTGTTGTGCCGACAGAACCGAGTACCTTTGTTATTTAATAGATATTTGCCGTAGGTCAGCCAGAGGTTTTGTTACACAAAGCAGGAATGTTTGCACTCCCTGCGATCTTCAGAGATGTGTTAGATATCTTTTATCTACAAGAGAAAGAACAAATTTCAGATGAAGAATAGGCCTGGTCTGGCAGTTTTATGTGTCCCAGTACCTCGGTTGGGATAGTGGGTGGGCTGGCACAACTGCAGGCCAGGACTTTTGGACAAAAATCAAGTTTTTTTCCCTCCTCCTCCAGTGCAGACTTGTGCCCCTCTTGGGCTGGTCCAACTGACTGTTGCTGTGACAATTCACTCATGTGAAGCTGCCTCGTCTTAATTCATTTAACACAGGGAATTGCCTCAATTATCACAGTGGGTTTAAAAGCCTTTGCGGTACCTTGCAGGTGAGGTAGGGATGGGAGTTTCTTGGGTGAGCGCTGCTGCTCCTGCCCTGCGGCAGTCCCAGCGCTCCAGCCACAGCTTCTTTCACAGGGAGCAACCTTGTGGCCCAGAGGGTGGAAAAGACCCCGTTTCCAGGTGCCTGTTATGCTCCTCCTGGTTTTCAAGCAAGCCCTCGTGTCCTGTTGTGGTCTGGTCAAAATAACCACTTATATCCCTTTCTGTCACCTATTTCCTGCATTTCCCAGAGCATCTGAGTGCATCCCCCTCATCTGTTCCTCTTCAAGTGCAGTTCTGAGCACAAGTGACCAACATTTCCTTTGTGAGGAAGGGCCAAGAAAGTCGCCCCCATCCTGTCTGGATGGCAGGAGCAATTGGAACAGATCGAAGGGAGCTGCAAGCAAGGAGGGCATCTCCGGCCCTTGTTCCTTTTTCCTATCAGGGTTTGCTTTTTGATCTTCTGGGTGTATATTTGAGTTTATGCCTGGTCTGGAAGAAGTGAGCTGGTATCAGAGCTTTGGGGCCTCCCGAGAGTGTGTCTGGGTCCCTGGGCTGAGCGAAGGGCGCCTGAGGGGGTGCACACATAAGAGCAAGGCTGCATTTCCTTGGTAAAGCTTCCAAGACGAGTGTTTCGCCCTGAGGTTTTAATATTTTGCAGTATTTGCCAACTCTGACAACTAGGCGAAGGCCTAAGAGTTGGTCTTAACCTGCCATTGCTCCTGTGCTGAGGAGAAACCAGCTCCCTGGGGACCCTGTGGGATGCCACCATGAGAGTTGTTGATAGAAAGAGGAAGAGAGGACTCCTGAAAACCAGCGCCGTTCCAAACACTGGCCTTCCTGTACTGTAGAAGAAACAGTTTGGGGCTTGCTTCCCTCGGTCGTTGCTTAGTTGCTTCAGGATCAAAGCCCTGCAGAGACATCCTGTTTTACAGACGAGTTAGGAAGCCTCTTTCACCCGGAGGATCTTGAGCTGGGCAGAAGGTACGCTTTGGGGACCCTCCATGTGGCTAGGAGTGATCTCAGGTCGCTTCAAACCATCTGAGCATCAGGAATCTAATCTGAACGGCTTCTTCTGTGGTCACTTTAGGGAGAAGAGCCCCTGAAAATGGGCTTCAGCCCTTAGGTTTGTTAAGGCATTGAGCTGTCCATTAAATTCCCCTCCGGTTGGAGTTGTCTCCCTCTGGGAGATGCCTTTATGCTGCACATTAGGGAGTCTCAGGGAGAGGAGAGGGCACAAAGCCCCGTGGACACAGGTCAGGAGAGAGCAGCACCTGAGGCCTGTGTGTATGGGCAGTGGGGACCTCCTGATAGGGACCAGAGGTGGCCAGGCACCACCCTCACCGTGTTGGTTATCCGCATTCCTTGCAAGTCTATTCCAAGATGCTGGGTGAGGAGCTGCATGAACCTCCCTTCTTCTTTTCTAGGTCAGGACACTCTTTGTGAGCGGTCTGCCTCTGGATATCAAGCCTCGGGAGCTCTACCTGCTGTTCAGGCCATTTAAGGTATCAGATAAACGTCCCTGCAGCGGGGAGGGGTGACTTGAGAACATCTGTACAGCAGTGGAGTGCGGTGGTGACCGTGGAGCACGTGGCTTCTGATGGCCACTGGCACCATCCCAATGTCAGAGTGTGGTCCTTCTCCACAGATGCCTGTGGGCAAAAAGTCCTTGCAAACGGAGCAGTGCGAAGTCAGGGGGGTCTCTGGGGTATGTTATAGGGACCTGGCCCTTGTAAAGGCATCAGAAACCCATTAACTGCCCCAGGATGGGCCCCAGGTTAGGCTGCTGTGGCAAAATTCAGCTTGTTGCCCGCCCTTGCCATAGTATTTCCTGGCAAGGCTGCACAGAGCGTATGGACTGGTGGTCCCTGAACTTAGCTGGATCCAGGAGTCCACTGACTCCCCAAAGAAAAACCCTTTTGGTCATTTCATTCACCGACCCTGACACATTTCACTCACTGGCAGTGGTCAAAATTTGCTCACATGCTGAGGGACCAATAACATCAGTCTCTCTCTGGTTGTCCTTGCTGAGCATCATCTGCCTGGGGCATCTCACAAGGATCTCGGCTTACTTTTTTTTTTTTTTTTTTTTTCCTTTTCTTGCAGGGATATGAAGGGTCTCTCATAAAACTCACCTCTAAGCAGGTAAGAGCCTTTCAGCAGTGGCTACTGGCAGCTGCAGGCGCCGTGCGGGTTGCGCGGATCCCAGGGCCGCACTTCCCATGCCAGAGAACTGCCTCACGCGCTGCTTAGGGAAGCGTCGCTGCTCCCGGTCTGCCTGACCTGCCTCTCCTCTCTCTCCCCCTCAGCCCGTGGGCTTCGTTAGCTTCGACAGCCGCTCCGAGGCAGAAGCTGCCAAGAACGCTCTGAACGTAAGTGTGCGGCGCTCTCGGGGGCGTGAGCTCCTGCTTGGAGGCTTTGCCCTTTCTCCAGCACCTCTCACACGAGGGGACCTCTCTGAAGAGGCTGAATGAGCTCGTTCCTTTTTGTCCTTCCTGAATCCCTTCCTTACTGCTCCTTCCCGAAGTGCCTGCCAGTTGCTCTCCAGGTTTCTGTGGCCCGGGGATGTGTATCCTCTGCACCTGCTCGCTTGAATCCTTTCCATTTCTCCAATCATTTCCTGTTCTGCTACTTTTCATCTGCTATCACTGTAATCTCTACTACTTCCTAACATCCATTCCTCACTCCTGTTTTGTAATGGCTTCTTTTTGCTGGCCACATTTTTTTTTCAATCTTGGCATATGGTCAAGTCTTACTCCGACTTCAAAAATTTTAATGTTAGGGAGATAGATAAGGCTGTGGCCTCTCTGCTTTTCTGTAAAGCAGGTAGCTCCTGCCTTCTTCCTGCTGAGAACTGGGTGACTCTTATGACAGGAGGATTTTGGGAGGAAGGGGTTTCTGGAGGGCTCTAGTCCCACTCCGGGAGTTGGTGATCTCCAAGGATGGCGAGGCTGGAATGAAGGTGCTCCCTTTGGGCCTGAGTCCTTCCTGCTGGGCGTCTTGAGGAGCAATCCGGCTCCCTGAGTGAGTGGCTGCGTGCGCATGCGGCAGCACCTGTGTGGGCATGTGTATCTTGTGTGTGTGTGTGCTTGCACGAGCACAGGATGCCCCAACACCATCCAAGCCAGGTGCATGCGCTGGAGAGGTGGTTTTCTTCCAGGAAATGCTCTGTTCCCCTTGCTCAATATCCAATAGAGTGCTGCAGAAGAGCTCTTGAACATCCCTTTTGTCTGCAGCAGCCGAGCAGCCCCGGAGAGCTCCTGGTCCCCATTTTCAGATCAGTGCTTTGGTTTCGGGAGGCCGCCCGAAGCACCAAGCTCCCGCATGGCGGACAGAGCACTTCCCAAGCAGGTTTGCGGTGCACATTTGCACTAGCAGGAGCAGCAGATGTGTTTGTGGGCTCTCTGGCTCCATTTCCCAAGCGGAAAACACATTTTGGGGGAGCCGCGGCTGCCTGGACGCGGGGCAGACACGTGGGGAAACAAGAGGGTCTTTGGCATGTGGCTGGCAATTCAATCAGGATGGTGTCTGGGCTCCTGGGAGAGGTGTTTGTGGAGCAGCTGGATCCGGGTGGGCTGGTGAATGGGAAAAAGCAAACAAAGTGCACGAGAGGCCTGCAGGAGGCTCGGGAATTGGAAAGTGTGGCTTGCACCCCAGGAGGTGCTGCCCAGTTCTGCCGCTCAGCTCAAAGCACCGCGCGGAAAACACAAGCGGAATCCTGAGAGAAACCGGCTGTGCACGCGGGGCTTCCAGGCTTCCAGGGCAGAAGGCGGCTCCCAGAGGGGAAAAAGCAGCTTTTCCAACCGTGCTGAAAGGCAGCACCACTGTGCAGGTTGTATCGAGCCTTTGAAGGTCTGCATGTTTTGCCCGCTTTGCTTTCCAAAGGTGATCCTGGTAACGAGGACGAGGAATTCACACTCTTAAATACCATAAAGGATTTGACCTTGGAAAGACACATCCCGGTGCAGAGAATCAAACGCTGTGGGCAGGTTTACCTCCTGGCCCTGACATTCTCTGCCTTTGCTCTGATGCCTTAAATTTGTCTGCTCCGTATCGCGGCTCGTGCTAAACTGGGTAGCATGAGCTAGGTAGAGTTGGACTGATTGGACCATAATGCAGCATCTCTTCGGCTCTTTTGCCACTTGGAAAATGGAAAACTTTTTCTAAAAAAGGCTTAGGCTCTTAGATATGAGTCAGAGAGTGACTCCTTTCACAGAGCTTCCTGTTTGTTCAATGGGAAAAATAGTAGCTAAAGCTGCAAAAGCTTTCAGAGAGATGAAAAAAAAATGTGTGGGGAAAAGATATCTGCCCAACCTTGAGCTCCTCACCAGCTCCCAGGGTTTGGCTCCACAGGGCTCAGTGTTGGAGGGGAAGATGCCACAGTTTGGTAGCACTGGCTGGAGAAAACAGCCTGGGAATGTGCTGCCGTCCAGCCTGTGCCGGAGGTGCCTCGGAAGCAGGTGGGAATTGTAAACCGGCAGAGGAAACGCGGAGCTGGGCAGTGGTTCTCCAGGAAATGTCATCCTGGTCATGGCCTCAGATGTGGCGTTTGACAGAGCCCTTTGCGGAGGCACCTTTCAAGCCGCCGCTTTTATTTTTGCTCCGGGCAGAAGAGCAGATTTCACTTTAGCTACTTCCTTCCACCTTTGCAGAGTTAAATTGAGGCATTGGCCTCGGATGCGGTAGGGAGCATCGCTCCTCCCAGCGAGAAATCTCACCAGGCTGCAATGGCAGCAGGAAGCCAGTTCTCTAATGCCTCTCCGTGTTTTTTCCCCTTGTCTTCATTTTAAATTTAAAATATTTTTGGCTCTGCTAATCCCTCTGGATAAGAGCTTGGCTGAGCAGGATGCTGACTACCAAATATGGTGCTGATCCTAAAGATGTGAGAGGAATGTGCGTTGCTCCGGGCCCACGGCCTCGGCACTCGCTGCCGAGCAAATTAGGTCATTGAAACTCTGGAAGTTTGCAAAGATGTTGGAAATGGGATCCAGGAGAAACAAATCAGGGTTATTTTTGGGAGGGGGCGCAGGGGACTTGCGCTGGAGGAGGTGACAGGCCAAGAAGAGGCGCGAGGATCTGTTATCCATGTGCACTGGTGTCGAGGAAGCTGTCACCTCCAGCTCGCCCTGCCTGGAGTCCCCTTGCCACGCAGGGAGACTTGTATCTGGGCTCAGAGGGAGCATCGCTCCATGGAAAAGCAATTCCCTGTGGAATTTCCCCCATCCCCTGAAGTTCCCTCCTTGCTTCTCCCTCCTTCAGAGCACCCCTTGCTCCGAGTGCAGTGTGTGCTGGGAGCACTGCTCGAGTCCCTTGTCCTGATGGGAACGACTGTGCCTGAGCAGGGACGTTTTGTAGCCGGTGCGTGCAGAACTTCATCTCCACAGGGAAATATGTTTCCTTCCTCACTACAAAATCAGAGAGCAGCCTGGGAGCCAGATGACTTTTCCCTGTGTGACAGAGGGACAACATTAGGAAAGCAAAGTCCTTATTAGTGAATGTTTTATCAGCAGGAAAAAATAAACTATGGACCGAGCTATGGGCCTAAGTTTCGGCACGAGTCATGGGAACGGGTTTTCAAGCTGGAGTTGGGGGGCGAAGGTAGCGCGAGAGTCCATGTATGAGAGAGGACGAATGAGGGAAACGTGCGTGCGGAACCAGGCCGCTGTCAGGGCTGCGGGTGCCTGCAGCCCCTGCCCACATGCGAGGGGCCATTTAGGTTTTGTCTCGCTGACTGGCCGCATTTCCTTCTTTCCTTCTGCCAAGGGCATCCGCTTCGACCCCGAGATTCCCCAGACGCTCCGCCTGGAGTTTGCCAAGGCGAACACCAAGATGGCCAAGAGCAAACTGGTGGGCACGCCGAACCCCAGCACACCTCTGCCCAACGCCGTACCTCAGTTCATCACCAGGGAGCCATGTGAGTACTGGGCTTTGGGTCTTACTGTCCTCCTTCGCTCTGGCAAAATCGCTCCTTGTGGCAATCCCAAGTGTGCAGAAGCCCCAGGTGAAAGCATGGACCCGCCAGCGCTGCTGGGACAAAGATGGGGGGCGCTGGAGGGAGCTGAGGTACCTTCAGGAGGTTAAATCTATCCACGCTCGTCCCGAACGAGGTGGCCACGAGCTCACTACGTGAGCAGGCTGGTCAGGAAAGCGAGGGCAGCCCTTAACCCTCCCTGTGGCGCCAGGGAGGCCGGCATCTGCTCTGGCTCCCCAGTTTGAGAAGGTGATGGGGACACGGGAGAGTGTCTGGTGGGGCTACCGGGGTGGTCAGGACTGTGGTCAGAACCTAGCCTGGTGACATGGAGTAATTAAAACTTGGGGTTGTTTAACCACACATAGAGCGACCCGAGACCAAGCTCTTGTTGGCCACAGTGGGTGATACTGCAGGCGTGACTGGTGAAGTTTGGCTCGAGTATTAGGAAAAACTTGTGAAAAAAGAAGGAGAAAAGAAAAAAACTTAGAGCCTTAGATAAGTCTTAAGTAGATGGGACCATGGTTGTCCTGATGTTGTGTTGGCAACAGACCTGCTGGAGGCAGGAGGCTGGAGCAGAGGGCTCTGGGCTTCTCTTTTCCCCTGCAGCTGTGGTGGACTTTCCTTTGGGCTCCTCCTCACGGCCGGTGGCTGCCAGAGGACCCTGGGTGACTCCAAAGCTGGAGGATGCCACTTGCCTGGAAGCCTGACGTGGGATGTGGGATATGCTGGGTGGGATACATGTGTGTAGTTGGGGTCCCTCCCAGCTCCAAAGCTGGAGAGGACCTGCAGGCAGGTCATGGTCAGCCCGGACAGGAGAAATATTGAGTCCTGCCAGGAAATCCTCTGCTTTTCCTGTGATGGTGCAGGTTCGTGACGGATGCTGACACGGTCCCTAGCGCCAGCTGTGCTGGAGTCAACACCTTGGGACAGGCCAAACTCTCCTGCACACCTGTAGTTTGAGGGATGGCTGTTGCAAGGAAAAGCTGAGGGGAGCCAACCGGCCTCCTGTCCAGGCTGCCAAAACCTTTTCTTTGTCCCTCACGCTGCAGCCACCTTCCTTGGGGAAGGTTTCCTTCAGCGCCGTGCCAAGCCACCCCGCAGCCAGGGCCCGCTGCTCTCACTCGGAGAGATGATCCCGATGATCCCCCAGGAATGAGCTGTGGTAGGAACGCTTGTTTATGCTAGGCCTGGCCAATTTTTTTTTGGCCGTTCATCCTCCTTTCAAGCCAGCAGTGTAAACTTGTGATCCCCTGTGTCGCTGAAGCGCAGCCTCGGCAGTGGCAGCAGCGCAGGGGACAGTGGTGGCTCCCGCAGTGCCGCGCTGGAGACTTGTGGGAACTTCGGTGTCCTGGTGTTTCACCTGGAAAAGGCTGCAGCCGGTCTTGCTGTTGGGAGGGGGTTCTCCCACTGCCTTCAGAGCTCTGCTCCTGTGTTCCCTTTCGTGGCCGGATGAGAAACAGAAGCTCTAACTCCCTGCCTCTCTGTTGCACAAGCTTATTTATGCGTGGGTGTATTTGTAGGTCATAAACTCTCTTGCAAACTAGCTGACATCGGATTCCCAAATATAATTAAACCTCTTGGAGCTGAAGAATTCAATCTGGCCTCCCTGGAAACGGGAAGGAAGCGTACCTAGCCTCACGATACATCTCGTTAAAGGCTGAAAAGTTGAAGAAAAACTGAGCTCTTATGTCTTCCAAGCAGGGGAGTTAAATAACAGCATTGTGTTCTGAGTCAGTCCGTCTGCTCGCGCTATTTCTCATTAGCTGCTGCTGACAGCGACACCAAACATGCTGCTTTTTATGGAGAGGCTCATGAATGAATCAGGTCCTAAGCATTAGCTTAGCCTCGGGAAAGAGCAGCCTGTGGCAGTAATGCAAGCCCTGGGACTCATAAATTGCACAATTTAGGCAGAAGCTTGTGCCTGATCTCCACTTCCCTACTGCTTTGCAGGGAAAACAAAGGATTTAGGATGTTATTAAATCACTTGAGGCTGGTGTCCCATGGAGGCTGTTTAGAAGAAGCCAGGATCAATACACTGACAGCTCCTAAGCAGGAGGAAGAAGGAGCTTAGGGTCCTCTGAGCTCCTGTGGTCACTGCCGGCTGCTCCGGTGGTGCTGCCGCCGCCGGCCAGCGCCACGAGGAGTGACGAGTTCTGTCCTGTGGAGGAAGGGCTTGAAGGCTCCCGGCTTCCTGCTCCTGTCTGGCTTTGGCTCCGTGTATCCCGTGTCTTCTAGGCTGTGACTTGCCGGCCAGGCCGTCTGCGCGTGGCGGTCTCCTGGATGTCACCTCTGTGGCTGTCGCCCCAGCTGCACGTGGGCGCTGGAGAGGCCCTGGGCTCGCGTCCCTCCTCCGCAGCGGGATTTGCCCTTGCTCTGCCGTGCCTTTCCCATGACCTCGGGGAGCGCAGCCGCGGGCAGGTCGGCAGCTCTTGTTTTGCTGTGTGAGCCGCAGCCACGTGGTAACTGTTAACTCTCCTTATTCTTTTCTTGCAGATGAGCTCACAGTGCCTGCACTTTACCCCAGTAGCCCTGAAGTGTGGGGGCCGTACCCTCTGTACCCAGCGGAGTTAGCACCTGCTCTACCTCCTCCTGCTTTCACGTATCCCGCTTCACTGCATGCCCAGGTAATCGATACCAATCAGCCACAACTTCGCTCACCCTCCCACCGTCCTCTTCAACCGCGTGCCCCGTCCCCCCTGCCCTTACCCCTGCCCCTCAGTGCTCACCGTACGACTAACCTCTGTCCAGCTAACAGACACTCCTTCCAGAGATTAATGATGTCACCTAAATCAAGCTGACACAGACTGGTGGGACGAGACAAGAGCTCACTGCCTGACGTTCCCCAGACACCTCTCTCTTCCTTAATACCTTCGCTCTCGTCCACACTAGAGACCGGGCAGCTAAGGGAGACCTTACGGGCAGGGTAGTTGCCCGCTCTCTCCGCCTGTGGTGTCTGGCCAGGGCTGGGCCGTCTGTTTGGACCGAATTATCCGGAAGGGAATTTGTGTTGCACACATGTGTGTGCGTGTGAGGTGAGTCTGGGGAGCCAGATGCTCAGGTCCTGGCTGAGAGGGAGCAGGACATGGGGTGGCTGCGTGTGGACACGGACGATGCTGGTTGTAGGATCTCCTGAGGAACCTCTTGGATCTGGGAAGCCTCCTCCATTGACTTGGGGTGTCCTCCTGCCTGTACAGAGATGAGGGTCACTGTCTGCCCAGCGCCAGAGGGGTCCCCCTGTGCTGGGCTGCGGAGGTGCCGCTGGTGACTATCCTTGCACGCCTGCAGAGTGCCTGGGAGCTGCAACGAGGGCAGCGAATTTGGGCCTTGAAGCAAAGTGGCTCTGACAGGCAGGAGGCGGAAGGCGAAGCGCAAATGGAGGGTCCATATTTTATTCACGACATGTGGATGAGCAGGCAAGCAGCGGAGCGGAGCCTGGCAGCTCCCACTAAGCGAGGGCCGAAAGCCCCACTAACGTGCTCACTGTCACAAGCGCTTTTCTGCTCGGTGCACCCCGCTAGCCAAAGCCACTAATGGCCCATGATAGCGGCACACAGCAGTTAAAAATTAACAGGCAACCCAGAAAGAGGAGGGAAGAGAAGGAGGCTGGAAAATGAAGCGGAATTACGGATGGCACAGGAGCGGGTGCCATTGGCTCGTCTTGGCGTGGCCATTGCTGTGTCCGTGTGGTGTCCGGGTTGTGTCTCTGTTCTCTTTGCACTTGCTCCTGCTCCTTTGTGCTTTTATCTCACCTCCCTGAGGACAGGGGGTTTCATTCCTGACAGAAAAGCCATGCGCCAGTGCCCTGGATAGAGGGTGGCAGAGATGAGTGTTCTTCTGGACTGTTTTTTTGCAGAAAATCGGTTCAAGGCTTCAACTTAAGCTTACATGTTATTGGGGCTCATGCAAAACCTGTTGTGCCTCCTCTAACTCTGTCCTCATCCTGGGGTCCAAACTGTGACTCCTCTTGGGGCTTCTTGGAGAGGAGGATTCCACCCCAACTGCTTGAAGTGATTGCTTGGGCCAGGTCTGTCTGTGTCCCCCTCACTCTGATGGGTTTGGGGGACTGCAGACCTACTCTCAACTCCATGCACTGACACATTTTGTTCACTGTGAAGCACAAGAAATGAGTTTTTGTTTCTCCCAAGACTGATAGCTGCTCAAGGCTTTACAGAGGATGATAGAAAGATAGGAAGGACGGTGAGAAGGAAGAGCTGGTGACTCTGACATCTCCACATGAAGCCATGACTTGCTGACACCCTAGAAAAGCCTCTGCACTGCACAGTGTTTTTGCTTTCCCTTAGCAAAGATTGTGCAGAGGAGATGGTAAAATCCAGAGGGTGATTTTCTCCATTTGTGCCTGTCCTATCCCGAGACCAGCTGGCTTTGCAGCACCAGCCTGCAGCTCTCGTCCCAGGTGGTCTCCACAGCTGAGCTGGAGCAGCCAGGAGGGCTTCTCAGAGCCAGTTTGTATACAGCGCAACACAGGGGGGCACCAGGCCTGAGAGGTGCCAGTGCTCAGGATGTTGCTAAAACCCCTGAGTTTTGCTCCTCTTGGCCAGCTCCAGTTTGGCCACAAACTGAAGGAAATGAGCGAACGGAAGGAGCTCTGCTGGATGAGGCCAGCAAGGGCAGCGGCATTCCTGGTTCGGCTACAAGCCCTCCGCGCTCCAGAGGCCCTCCGAACCTGCTGGCACAGGAGCGTGGCCGTTCCTGGGAGCTGCCTGCAGGAAGCCTGGGCCAGAGCTGTCCATCCAGCTCCAGAGAAATCAGCTTTTCCTCGCAGGCAGGGATCAGAGGGAAGGTGACTTGCTAGTGCCACGGACGGGATTGGAGGGGACTGGCTTGGCTTAGAAACAACTTTCAGCATTTGGAGCAAACTCTAGCTTTTCAGTCTCTACTGTTTATAGGAAGAGCAATGGTAAATATTAGTGCAGATACATTCTTTTCCTGTCAAGCAGCTGTTAACAGCCAGCACCTGCGGTGGTTTGGAGGCACAGGGAATATCCCGGCAATTGCTTAGGAGGAAGCAGCCTCGTGCCTGCACCCAGGGCCTTCTCTGGGGCACCGCTGAGCAGTCTGCAGCTGGGAGAATGTTGGGTTTGAGGGTTGTGTTTGGGGGTCCTCTCTTGGTGGGTGGCTGCCCTTAAGCCATGGGGCAGAGGTGCTGTGCAAGCTGTTCGTCTCCTGCTGGGACAGCTCATGTCCCTCTCTCGGCCACAGTGTGGCCCACGGTGTCCTGTGGCAGCCCCACGTTGGCTGTATCCAACCCGCCGCGGTGCGCTGTATACAAACTGGCTGCACAGAGCAGTGCAAAAACATCACCAATGTGGCAGTTTGGGACAGAAATGGGCCCTTCTGGAGAACTGCAGACCCAGGGCTCTCACTGACTTGTGGCGGCCCTCAAGGAAACACCCTGAGTATTTGGGTGTTGGCCAAACACCCTCGTCTCGCTGCAAGGAATGCCCCGGGAAACTGCTGCTGGGTGCCTGCTCATTCCCACATGGCTGCAGAACTTTCCCAAAGTGCTGCTGGGCACAATTCCTGTGTCTTTTGCATGCAGTGGGCACAAAGTGTGGAGAAAGGTCAGCTCTGGATCAGTGTAAGATACCAGCCAAATCTCCAACCAGAAGAGGTGTTTGCAGACCTACTATCTGCTGTACCCACACTGTGGCACGTGCTTCTCCTGCATGGACGGAGAGGGATCGAAGGGCAGCCTCACAGTACCATCAGGGTGCTGAGGGCCGTGTCCTCACGGGTGCCACCACCTCCCCGCTGGTGCCAGGCCCTGCTGCTCTCCAGAAGGGCCTTCTGGCTCATCAGAGTTTTTCCTCCTGCAGTTTGTGCCTGGTAGCTCTTGCCCTTTTGCTGGGCATCCTGTAACTGCCATCACGCGGTGGTGGGCAGCGGGGAGGTTATGTGGGAACATCTTTCTGGCACCTTTGTGCCTGTTTTGCTGGTGCTTCAGAACAGGGCGGGAAAGTCCCAGCTGCTGCAATTCACTGGTTTGGGCTCTGCAGGGGACAGCTCTAGGGCAGCAGCATCCCCAGCCCGGCCCCAATGGGGCAGCTGTGGAAAGGGTGGCACAGTGGCAGCATGGACAGTGCAGGGACCATGCCACCATGCAGGCCTCCGCTCCTGTGTCTTCTCCTCCCTATCCTGCGCCACTTTCGGCAGCTGGGACCTGGGGCCCCCCAATCCGTCACGTGCTCCTTGTGGCCTAGGGGACGGCTGCCTGCTCCTGCAGGAGCAGCTTGGGGACCAGGACATTCTCAGGGCAGAGGCCGCCTGGCAGACGTATGGGTGAGGGGTTGCCTTTCCTCACCCCGCCACAATTCCCAGGATGCTGCTAGCAGGGCTGTTTTCCATGCGGTGAGGGAGGTCGCAGGGTCCTTCGTGGACGTTACCATCCCCGCAAGCCCTGGGTGCTGCGTGAAGGGCCCAGGGCCACACAGTCCTGCCGGAGCCCCTGCACTCTGCACCCTTGGGAGCTGTTGCCAAGGCATGACCAGTACCTGAAATGAGCGAGGGGCAGCACTCGGAGGCAGGGAAGCAGCTGCAGAGGCCTCTGGGGGCTGCCCCAGAAGGTGGGACAGGCGGGGGCTGCGGACTGGCTCGTCTGGCTCTCTGTTAGCCATCAAGTTGCGGGCAGCTCACGGTGCCCTTGGACAGCTGGCGCCTCTGGGAGCTTTTTGGCAGCTACTGGGCTGTGCTTGTGGAGGAGGTGGTTTTTGGCAAGGTAGCAGAGCGCCCATTTGCCCTGTTCTGTGAGTGCCTCAAGGTGTTGGTAGAAGAAGGTGTCGCTGTCCCTACCTGATCTCCTCTGTGACCTTCCAGGGTCCTCTGGGCTCCCGCCGCTGGCTCTGCTGTCCCCAGCAGCAATGGGAAAAGATGCCGGGACCCTGGGCTGCAGTGCTGGGGACCCAGGCGTGCACTGGGGACAGCGGCCTGGGCAAAACGGAGCTGGAAGCAATGCCCCTGTCCCCAGCTTGTGTCGGGAGACAGGGAGACACAGAAGAGGGAGAGCAGCAGAGAGAGGTCAGGAAATTGGAGCCCAGAAACCCCTGGCCCTCTCAGTGCGGGGTCTAGAGCGGTGCCGGGGCCTGCACTCACTGCTGCCTCTCTTGCCTTTCCAGATGCGCTGGCTCCCTCCCTCCGAGGCTGCTTCTCAGGGCTGGAAGTCCCGTCAGTTCTGCTGAATGCCGTGTAAGTTGAGGCCTGCACTTGGGGGCTGGTTCTTGGTGAAAGCCTCGTGCTGGCAGGTCTCAACGCGAGAGGAGGTTGGTGGTAGCTGGGAGAGCTTGAGCGAGACCCTGCCAGGCTGGAGGTCGGTAACGGGATTGAAGGTTCGATGGCATCCTCAGTGCTTCCCTAGATGTCTCAAATGTGTCCCCATTATGGTGTACTAGGTGGCTTAATGAAAAGCCTCTCAGCAGCCAAAATTAAAAGGGTGACATTACTAAGTATCTGGCTGCCTGCTGCACGAGGAGGCAGGGGGCTGATTTGCATGCACGTGGGACCTCCTTGGGTAGAAAAAGTCTTGAAAGGGCTTAGAAAGATCAGTTCTGCAAATAACTCGCCTTTTAGTGGATAAATAAACAGCGAGGATTAAAAGGAACACGGGAACAGGCCTGGCTGGCACAGAGGACACTGCGCACTGCGGTCCCAGAGCACCCACAACCACTGCAGGCAACGGCCCCCGAAGCTGGGAGAGCCCACGGGGAGGGCACGGCGGCTGCGCCTCCGAGGGCACCGTGTTGCGACAGCCAGCCCCGAAATCTGGGTATCTGCAAGTCGCTTCCCAGCTATTTTAGGCCCAGTGGATAAAAATAGGAAGTGGTGAGGCTTTGGGAACTGGTGGTTCTTCCAAAATACGGAGTGTGCCAGTGTTCCCAGCGCAAATGTAAGCAGAGCCGTATTTGGGAGCGGGAGATGAGCGGCTCCCTCAGAGCAGCTCGGCGTGCTGGGAGCAACGCAGGGCTGCTCAGGCAGCACCCAGGGCCCAGGGGCACCCATGCTGCCGCTGGCCGTGGCTCCGGTGGGGATGCATGCTGCTCTGGTGGGAGCTGGAGACACCCCTGTCCGTCTCCTCGGGCCAGGAACCTGCTGTGTCGCAATGTGGGGGGAAGAATTTGGCTGCCACCTGTATTCCTCCAGCCTCCCTTGGGGCTGCAGCCACCGCGGGGCAGCCCTGCATTGCGTGGCTGGGTGTCCCTAACCCTCGCTGTGTCCTCTCACAGGTCTCAGGTGTGTGATGGTGGCCTACAGTCAGTCTTGTGGGTATTAACCGAGTCTTCCAAGGTGGCTACTGGGTTCTCAAGCTCTCCACAAAACCACAGTGTGCTGGTAAGGCCGCCACAAACCACACAGCCGGGGAGGGGGTGCCTCTTTTCACTGCTCCTCGCAGCAGGACACAGCTGGGGCTTTGCAGCCTCTCTGGGTGAGGGAGCAAGCAGGATGTCCCCAAAGAGGCTGGACACCGTCCTGGGACCCGAGCAGAACGGGGCAGGGAGTCGAAGAGGCAGCAAGGGGGAGGAAGGAGGCTCTTCCCTGCAGGAGCTGCCCTGCTGGGTGGCTTCGGCGGCCCCAGAGCCCCAGCTGCAGCTCCGGGTTCCTGCCGTTATCGTTCAGATCTGGAGGAGAGTTTCAACAGCCCTGGAATGTCTGTCAGCTTTAAATTACCCGCCCCTAATCTCATCTCGCTGCCATTCTCACTTCCTGCCTTGGCTCAACAGAGGCCAAATTCCTCTCTAAGTCACATTTAACTCTCAACTTCCCAGCTGGTACCACCTCAGCTGAAAACACAGCGGCCTGACCGGCTCCTGAGTGGGACAGCAAAAGCCTGTGCTTTTCCACGTTGGGAATTCAAGGTCCATAGGAACTGTTTATGTCTTGGAGAGGAAATCTGGAAGGCGCACGGGTCCCCACACTCTGGAAGGACAAACGGGCAGATGTGCCCTGATGTTTGCAAGCCCTAAACACCCAGGCCAATGGGGCAGATGTGAGCCACAGGCCCCTTTTCACCTTTGCCTCAGACCAGCGTCCCGGATGCTTTTTGACCTGTTTCTCTCTCTCTTTACAGGCTTGAAAAAACCCTCACACAAGTTTGGATTCCTCCAAGACTTTCCCACAGCCTCTATCACACATCTGCTCTCCTAGAAGAAAATGAAAAGCATACTTAGTAATAATATTTTCTTCTTTTACACTGTATATTTGTAAGAAAGAGTGTGTTACTTCTGAAAGCATGGTTTGACAGGCATTGCTGTAGCGTTTGAAAAGTATTTTCAAACAGAACCATAGGAAAGCAGACTACAAAAGCAACGCGAGAGCAAGTATTTTTGTACCAAACCTTTTAAATAGGACAATCTTACACTGGGTTGGACCATGGTTTTTGTGCTTGACTTTTGAATGCGTGTACTGAAGGGTGTCTCTTCGCCCCGTCCCACCACGTCAAAGGCAGAATCTCAGCCCACGTGCGAAGCGAGAGACGCACAATCTGGGGCGGCAGGAATCGCGCTGCCCCCGGCACCAGCCTGCCAGTGATGAGGGTGCTCTGGCTGTGTCAGCATCCCGTCTGCATCCACGTGCAGCGTTGCAGGATTATTCCCTGTACCGAATGACAGCAGGCAGGACAATCAGCAGCTTTCCCAGGGTGATTTTTTCTTTTTTACCGTGCAAAGCCTCGTCGCGGCGCGATGCTCGGATCAGGGATGGGCAGGGAAAGCCCACGCATGTAGCAAGGTGAGAATTTGCCTCCTTCCCCTGCCGTGACTGTGTGAAGTTGTTATTGGCGACGTAAACTGCTGTACGGGAAAACCAAACCCACGACTTGCCAGCTTGCTCGAGGTCGGCTGCAGGTCCCGAGTGAGCTCAGGGGCTTCAACACGTGCCTGCCGTTGTGCCAAAGCACCCTGCTGTGCCGGGGGTTCAGAGCGAAGGTTGTGCCAGCTTTTTTCTGCTTCTACGTGAGCCCGAGGACGAGAAGGGAGGCCTGCAGCCGCACTGCAGCAGTACTTGTTTACAGAGACAGCGTACCAGCACGGAGACTGCTCCAAGCAGCGCAGTTCCTCAGCCTTCTTGTTCCAGCAGGCATTTCAAATAATAACTAAAAGAACAAAAAGCCCCAAATGACTTCAGTTTCTTGAAAAGCAGGAGCAAAACTCTTCTCCATTAGGTGCCGTTTATCGCAGCCCTTGCCTGCAGGGAGGAAGGGGCTGCACTGAGCCTCGCTGCTGCTGGGGGCTCAAAGTGGGTGCCGGATCTCCCTCTCGTTGGCTTCATGGCTGTACCGAAGACACAGGGCGCCCAAGGCTTTGTTAAACATCACAAACACTTTATTATTTTCCGTTTTCCTTTTATTTTGCGAGTGGGCCAAAACACAACCACTGAGAATTTTGGCCTCCTGAGCTTTGACGGGGTGGTAACGTGGGTGGAAAGGAAACGGTCTCATTTGGGTTTGCTATAAGAAAAAATGGAATCGATAAAGAGGATTTCAGAACAAATCAACTCCAGGACAAATGATCAAACGGATCTAAAAGGAATGATACCTGCATTTCCAAGTGATGGACTTACTCCTTGAGCAAACTTATTTCCTGTATTTTGTTTCGTGGAGAAGAGAGGAAATAGCCTTCTACATTGGCTACTCCACTTTTGGAAATAACGTTTAAAGGTACTTTTCTATTGTAATTTTTTAAAAAATAAAACCAGTGATTATTATAACTTATGCCCAGAGTGCTGTGTACTGTGTAGCTGCTTCAGTCCCTTAAAGCCATGGGGCCTCAGTCTCTCAGAAAGGATTGTGGACACTTAAGTGACACCCAAACCAATCTAATCACGAGTCTTTGCTTCTAATGAATTATCATTCACTATCAGAAATCAACCTGAGAGGATGTCGGGTCACATCTCGGGGCAGGAAGGAATGGCTCAGGTTCTGTTAGCCTTGAAGCGAAGGCAGGTGAGTGCAGCACAGAGATAGAGTGTAGCAGAGCCGGCCGTGGCTCCCGCTCCGGGAGGATCCCAAAGACCCTGCTGGGCCCCAGGGACTGGCAGCCCAGCCCAGCCCTTCCCTCCTCCTTGGATGAAGGCAACATGAAGGCAACACCTCCAGGAGATGCAGACGCTTTTCAGGGAAGATGCCGTCCCCTGAGACTGCTTAGATCTTCAGGAGAACTCCCAGATCCAGGCTGGAGGAGATCGGCAGGCTGTAGAGAAACATCTCCAAGTGCACAAAGATGTTATCGGGTCGTTCTCCAACTCGCTAATCTTGGCGCGGAGCACAGGAGTGAAGCTGCAGTTTTTCCATGAGCTCAGCCATCCAAGAGGCAAATGCAACATAGAGACGAAGGGCCTGACTTTGTTTTTCAAACACACCACGAATTCTTTAAAAAAACTGCAAGTCTGAGCTATAAATTCCCCCCTTGCCAAACAAGCGTGACCAATTTCTCCAGCAGCCTCCGGCTCCCAAATGAAAGACTCGTAGCAAGCTCCAGCTTAGCAAAAGCAGCCTGGAGAACCGCCCTTAAGCAGCAGTGAGACGTGCCGCAAGGTTTGCAGGATGGAAGAGGAAGGTGCCGCGTTACTGGAAACCCCCGGTGTCAGGGCCGAGCGGTAGAGCTAAGCCCGTAACGTAGCTGCTGATCTGCCAGCAGCCACAAGTCCCGGGCTGCACTCGGAGATGTTGGGAGGGGAGGTTTGCAGGCAGGCTCAGAACAGGAGGGGACGATGCTGATGCTTGTGGGCACCGGGCTGGTAATAAACCTCCTCGTGCTAAGAAAACCCCAAAATGAGCAGCCTTCGCTCGCATCCTCCTGGACTTTGCCTGGGCACGAGCAGCTGCGCAGTCGAATCTGCAGGGCCCTGCTGAAAATATGTAACCTCTCCAACCACTCTCTTTTTTTCCTCTCTCTAAATCAAAATGTTTTCGGTTCTCTGCTGCTTCCCATTAGCCTCATTAGCAAAGGGCAGGAGCAGCCGGTCTGCAAACCATTAGCGTCCCCCTTGCTCCGATGACGTTTCCACACGGGGCCGCAGGGACATTCCTTCCCCGGTACCGTCAGGCCACTCGCAAGGAGCCCCCAACTGCCGGCCAATGCGCGCGGGTTGCAAAACAGCGACCAGGGCTCGCAGGCCAATGCTGGCATCAAGTGCCAGGGAGAGTCCCAGGGGTGCAGAGCTGAAAAACCAAGATGAGAACAGGCCTGTTTATTGACTCCAAAGGCTTCCTCCATGATGGGAAGGAGCTCCGGGAGGACGGGAGCAACTCCGTCCTCTGTCTGCGGCCGAGCAGAGGAGCACCGCGATGCAGGGAGGGCAGAAGGAGGGGCCTTGTGCGTGAGGGCTGCGGGGCAGCCGGAGCAGAGGGCAGACGGGGCCGGCGCCCATGCCGGACCCTCGGCCTGGAGACAAGAGGCTGAGCTAGGAAATACCGTTAGCATCTCCCCACATATTTCTAAAACACAGGAAAGCCGAGTGGGAGCAGAGTCCGTGCTTCATCACGGCGATCTCCAAGGTTAAGAGGCAGCTCCTGAGGGAGGAGAGACAGCGTAACTGATGGGCACAGGGGAGAGAGAATCACATGGGTATTTCATGCCTTGAGGGTAAGCCCAGAGGTGCAGGTACAGTCGAAAAACTAAATTAATAGAAAAACCTCGTGCCTTTTTCCCTGCTGTGCTTGCACTCTGCAGCTGGGGTTGATCTAAGCGATACTTAAAACATCCAAGGACAGAGCTGCTCCTTGCTTCCATTTTCATTTTCCATTACAAGGCAAACTTCCCAAGCTGACTTGTTGCAGCCCCCACCACAAACATTGCAATCGCATCACCCCCTTGGCAACCTTCTTGTCACACAGAACTAGGCTCAGTCCCCCTCTTCCCAATAGGCCCTGGAGGGACTCAGCCCTGCCCTTCCCTGGTAGCCCCACATCCCTTTGTAGTTGCTCTGACTTCCCAAGCAGCACAAAGCCCTCTGCAAGGACACACTGGGAGGCTCTCCGTGGTTTTCGCCAGCCCTTTTGCCTCACCAGCGAGCGCTCAACCCTGCGGCTCCCTCCCCAGGCACCGCAGCCGCCAGTGGGCCCTGAAGCAGCAGCACAGGATGGAACCTGGGTCCGGTACGTGAGCGGTGACCGGAACGGCAGCAGCAAGGCTGAGAGGAACGAGACGCTGCTGTCGCAGCTCCCTGCGGGCGCCTGCAAGTACTGGGAGCCACGCTCTCCCTGGCGGCCCCGGCGCTGCCGCCCACGCTCATTGGAAGCGACAGCGCACGCTGGCTCCAGCCCTGCACGGGGCTCCCCTGCCGCTCTTCCTCGCGCTCCCTAAAAGCCTTGGATGGGCAGGATGAATTATAGATTAGCTGCGGTACAAACCGCCTTATGTCAGTTTTCTCATTCGGCCATGCGAAATCCTGCTGTTTTCCATCCCCTTCCAGAGTGATCATTGTAAGAGAAGTGGAACAAACCTTCAGTAGCAGCAGCTTTTACGGGGGAGGCCAGTAGAGCTGAAGGTTTAGCAGTACAACACCCCTGGGCTATGAAGGGGGGCACTTAGCCCCTTAAAGCCTTAGTAAGTGCTAAAGGGAGGGAAACACTCCAGTGAGAGCTTTGCCAGGATGGACACGTGGAGTAGAGGTGCTGAGGAACGTACTCGCTACCTGAATGAGCCTGGGAAAGGCAGAAGGGACAAGTCAGCACCCGGCAGGCCCTGCACAGCGCTAGGGTCACCCAGGAGCCTTCCCAAAGCGCAGGAGATAAAGGGGCCTCTTTATCGAGGTAGCCTGGGGCCCTTTATCCCCCCTATTAGGCATAGATCCTGTCCAGGAAAGGAAGAGAAAAATGAAACAACAGGTCCACAGCCCTCAGGAGAGCCAAAATGCCTTTTAGCAGCCCTTTGCATCGTCCAACTGAGGGAAATGAGAGTTTCGCTAAAGAAAGCAGACATAATTTGTAATAGTTTGGGGCACGGATGAGGATATCCTGCAGGGAGATGAAGGAGGTTTAAGGCTTTGATGCCTGTTAAACTCTTAGGCTAAATTTCAGCAAAAAAGGCGATTTGGACACTACGGTGGGAAGAGGCTGCCGTGATACTGAAACGATGTCAGCACCCAGACTTTGAGAGACAAAAGCCACACACCCTAAGAAGTTATAGAGGTTATTCCACACTTTGCGAGCAGAACAGAGGACAGCGGCTCCCACCAGAACACCACAACCCCTCTCCCTTTCCACCTGGGCCGGTTTGCTCCTTAACTTGCACTGGCAGTACAAGACATAGTATCACTAGATCAATCTTCATTTCCTCTTTCATTGCTTTCTCCTAACATAATTTTCATGTTCAGAAATAGCCAGAGACATTTTCTTTAGTCTCTTTATTACCTTAATCACGGTGGATGTAAAAGGAAGCAGGTGGCCCTGCCCTAGGGCCTGTCCTGCTTGCTCTGGTTTGTGGAGCAGAAAGGGTGATGCTGTGTGAGGTGACAGGGAAGCTGCACTTAAGGCAGTAAAACCTTGCAAGGCATGAAAAGTAGCTCAGTGCTCACCAAGAGCTCTGCCTTTAAGCAAAACAACTGTTCGTCCCCACATACAGAAAATGCTGCTCAAAAATGCTGAAGAAGGTAGGGAACCTTCAATCTTTAGTGGTGATATTCACTAAATCCCGGAGTTGTGAACAGACTCCCCCCGGGGTAGGGGAGCCTTAAAGCAGAGCTGCCACGGCAAAAGAGAAAGCACGAAGTGCAAGAACGTGTGCTGACCAAAGAATGACAATTTCAAAGCCTAATGCTCAGTGCTTACCCATACAAATGGATGCATATATACACACACATATAGATACAAGCACATAGACTTGAGTTTTCAGCTCACGTGGTTCAGCTGAGGTGGCCTCTGTTTCAATCCCTGCCTTGTAAGTCAAGCAAGACAAGAGCTCTCATGCACACAGCAGGAATCAGCTACTGGCAAGATATCACAGCCACTTATTTTATCTGTGATCCTCACCCCAGAAGTGTAGAAAAACTGTCCCTCTCCCGCACTGCCACGAAGACAATATCAGCATTGACCAGCTCTGGTTCAGGACACAAGAGTACATAAAAATAAGTTATCAAGGGAACATAATTTGGCATTGCTCCCTGTTAGTCAGTCTGTGCCATGCAGAACATTAGGCTCCTAGGGGGAGGTTTCATCTAAGGTGGTTTCCCCCCCCTCCCCTTGGAAGGAAGATAAAAGCTGCCAGTGTTATCCCAGAACAGTGAGTCATTGAAAAAAATAAAATGCAGCAAAGATTCTTTTACCTCTTTGAAAAGGAAAACGCAGCATGTGTCAAAGATGCTGTTTCTGTCACTCTCTGAGAAAGCCACACTGAAAAATCAGTATTTTAAGTTTATTATTAAAAAAAATCCTTAGTATTACACTATCATTTTATTTTCTTTTCTTTCTGTCCATAGCACGTAACCTGTGTAACCTCTGTGGTGATGAGAAATTGCCAAAGGCAATTTTTGATGTGCATGAGGAAGCTGCAGCTTTGTGCAGCTGCGTGTTCCGGAGGGGACTAGTTTGGAGTCCGGCCTCAGACACCTTGCAGGAAAGCTGAGTCTCACCGTAGGTCGGCATATGCAAAACACAGAGTGTATTTAACTCTCTGAAAGAAAACTTACCCTCGGTGAATTTTAGGAATAGGTTTTCCCAAAATAGGTAAAACAAATGCTCTATTCAGTTCTGCGAGAAAGCTCCTTTTAAGCAATTCCAGGTAAATACCCATTAAGCAATGTAAAAGCAGAGCTAAGCACTGACCAGGAACTCTGGCATTACATGTTGAGCACCATTTATCACTCCAAACCAAGAGACAACTAGTGAGAGCCTCTTCCTTAAAGAGGCAATTCCCATTAGCTAATTAAATTAAACTCTAAATCTTGCAGTTCATACTTGCTCTTAAATTGCCCTGTTTTATCTCAGCAGTTGCTCAGATGGGGAAAAACATCACATTACAATATACAGTCAGTCTTTCCACGAGCAGACACTGAGCTCAAGTGGCAAAAAGCCTGTGTAAAAACGCAGGTTTTCTCCAGAATTCGGCTGGTCACTGCTTGCCGGCAACGACATCCGAGTAATCTTTTAATACGCCAGCCAAGTGGTCGTTGTGAGTTTTAAACCTGCGTTTCTTCTGGGAAGCAGGTTTCTTCCTCTTCTGAACAGGGGCCTACGGGAAGGAAGGAGACAGCAGTCACACGCCTGCCCTCCAGCTGTGACATCTCACCTGGTAAGGGACACTGTGCAGGTCACCGCTACCTGAGAGGCCATGGCAGAGGAGAATGGGGCAGGCAGGAGAGGAAGGTGCCCAATTTGGGAGAAGCATCCGCATGCAACCTGAGGTCAAGCAGGGGACAAAGCAGAGCCTCTGTCCTCTTTTCTTTTGGAAAGAGCACTAGGGGGTTGCGAAGAGAATCTCAGAGAAATATTTGTAATCTGTAACTCTTACTATTTTCTTTGGTCCAGCATCTTGCATAGAAGAAATACCCTGTCGTTTCAGATACTCTTCAATTTTCTCCTCATCCATTGAATCCACGGGAATGCTCCTCCACAGCTTCTGAAATTCTGAAACACCGAAACAAATTTTCATTTCATATCTCAGAGAACAAACCTCAGGCAAAGCCCTTGCACAAAAGGAAAGAAGTTCCCACTGACACCTCAGTCAGTCACTGCACAGATGCGACAAATTCTGCCAGCAGTCCCCAATTTGCACAGCCTTTCCCACTCCAAATGCCAGGTGCACTTCCAAAGGGGGAGACAGACAGATCGACCTAGTTAATGGAAAAAAACATGCTGATTCTTATCTGTGTTGTCAGCCATAAGTAACGTATGCTTTTAATGCGATTTTGTCATGGAGTATCTCTTATTACCTAGCACCTTTATAGCTAGTTAGACTGTCACTGTCCTTCATAAGTCTCAGTTCAAAATATCTTGATGAGGGGTAATAACCCACCACAAATGGCAACTTCATTTACACATCTGCAGCTGCCAGTGCCACAGGAAGCTTGCCATCTCGTACTTCAATTTAGTGAACACTCGAGCCATTTACTTCAAGTGGGGTGGAGCTCGTTTATCACTAATATAATATATACCATGCTGTACAGTTAATAAATCACTGAAATTCCTCTGGTGTTAAGAGGAGAGATACCTTAAAAACCACTGGGGAAAAAAAAAAAAAAAAAAAAGAGAGAGACAGTAAGTCTTAATTAGAGCTGCTGCCATCTGCGTGAACACTTTTCTGTATCAGGTTAAATTTCCCAGAGCCTCTGGAATGTCTTCTCCAGGCAGCGGCTGGTACAATTCTACCTCCCCTCATTCCCCAGGCTTCAAGTCAGATATATCCTGTCAGCAAGTTTGGTTAACAAACTATAAATAAAACACAAGGCACTCACAGCAACACAAGACTACATTTTTTCCCCTTTATTTCCAGATAAATTTAGTGCATGAGTGTCAAAAGATGCACTGGCTCGAGACACGCTGCAGCAAAACAGTACTGTATAGAGGCAAAACGGAGAGAATTTGTGGCTGCACGTGCACCAGCTCCCTTCGTAAAGCCCTAGGTCTATCCAAGCGCATGCCTGAAGTCTCAGATCTTTCTTTCTTCCCATTCTCAGCACCACGGGGCTATCCAAGCTTGTCAGGAAACAAAGGAGAGGCATCTGGCCATTTCGGCATGGCTGGGGGCACCCACTATCGCAGATCCTCTCTCACCTAATCCTGGGCTTGTGTCATGATCAAAGCTGAACATGCAAGAAGCTGATTTCTCAAGTGTGAGCATACTCATGCACGTTTGCACAGCACAGGATGGGGTGAGGGTCCTACTTCACCTTTAGGCTGAAAACAATATGCTCTTTTCAAGCTGTCTCCTTTCTGTTCATGCTCCCTGCCTGAATATCCAAGTCGTCTCAGCTGGGCAGAAACCTCATGATAGTTTGAAAGCAGAATCAGATGATATCTGCGCAAATGCAGTCTTGTATTTTGCAGGAAACCATCCTTTAAATAATGAATTTTTGCAACTTGCATGTAAAATGAGAAGGCTGCACATAAATCACAGAACGAGGCTCCTTATTAGAGTTCATGCTGCAAGGGCAAACACACTCTGGTGCAGAAAGCGTGAGGGATAGATACTCAAGGTTAACTGCATACATTCTTTCAAAGAACAAAAGTGAAAAATTAAACACTAGAAAATAAATGGTCAGCTCTTGAAGGATCAACATGCACAAAAACCACTGCCTGCGGTTAATCTCTAACCGGGGCATTTCTCCTTTCTGGCGGTGCAGCTGCTAGGCTGCCCCTGCAGCTTCATCCTCGCTGTTTAGACTTGGCTAGCTGAAAAGCACAGGGCAAAGGTGGAGCAGTGCATGGAGCAGAATGCCAGCTTGCATTTGGAGTGCCACATAAAGGCAAAAGGGGACAGCACCTATCACCTTGTCACAGCAGCAATTCAGCACAACTGCAGACCCTGAGGTAAATGCAGCAGGACTGGAGAGAAAGGGACAGAGGAGCTGTCTGCCTGGCACTGGACCCTTTCTGTGCTACCTGCCAGATTCACTCACCGGTCTCCAAGGGCTGTCACCTTATCAGCTAATGCAAGTTCAGACCTGGGCAATACTATTCAATTTACTGTGACATCCTCTGTGAGCCACGAGTGCCCCCGGGAAAGGTGGCAATAACTTCAGTCCTCAAGAAGCAACCTTGCACGCTTGTAGCTGCTGTATTTCTGCAGCCCCAGTTCAGCCTTAAAATTCAGATGCTTAACCTGTAGAGATATGCCCAGGAGCCATAGCAAAGGGCAGTGGTATCCAGAGAAGTTGGGGACAAACGGGTCATCACCTGGAAAAAGTAATAGTTTGTGACAGGGGCCTATAATGTAATGCAGAAACCGCACTGAAGGACCCCCTGTCCTCCTCTACTTCTGGAATGGGTATTCCAGGAGGATGCAGTGGGCCAGGGAGAAGAGAAAGGGTAACAGGAGGTCATTCCACCAGGATGATCTCAAAATACCTGATTTTTTTTTTTTTTTTTTTTTTTTTTAAATACAAGGTCTTCCTTGTGTCTTTGGACAAGGCATCAAGTGTGGTACCTCTGAAGGGCGTGAAGAGCCTCTTGGAACTCGTCACGTGCAGGCCTGTTCTGGCCAAGCACCAAGACGTGCTGCCATGGCCTGTGTAACTGTAACTCGTCACTGAGCCCACGGAAGTCTCACACTTTCAGCCTCAACAGGCTTCCACTCTGCAGAGAGGCTTCCAAACGATATTAAGAATGTATCTAGGTAATTAAATGGCCTTTTTTCCCCAGTGTTAAAACACTTTTTGTACTACACTGAGACTTCTTTAACGGTGAGGCAACCTGAGCAGCCTTTCAGCATTCAGCCCGCATGGCGTGAGCTCGACTGGCACGCGGAGTGCTCAGCCCCAACACAAAAGGGCAGCCCTTGCCTTGGCTGAAGTACTTGAAACGCAGCCCAGCTTTTATAACCCCTTTCTGCTGCCCCTCAACTGACAGAAGATTAATTAGTCAGGAAGTCAAGGAGGGAAACACTTGCCATCTGAATCGTCTTTGGCTAATCACATTAAAACGAAGGGCACAAGCCATTCCTTACTACAAATACCTTCTCCAGGATGCTCAGGATCACGATATAGTACAGTGGTAAGCCAGGATCTCTTTCCAGAAGGGAGAAAAGCTTGTTCAGCCATCAAAACAACTGTAGTCAGTGCAGAGATAGGCACCGCCAGAGGGAAATTCCTCCCTCTACTTCAGGCACCAGCCACCAAATTGCCCCAGCTCCTTTTTCCTCCAGCAACTACTCAGGCAGTGATAGAAGAGGATGCCTAACTCCTAGAGGATATTAATTCCAGACAGCATATGTTTAAAACTGTGTTGTGTCATATGGCAGAATCATGCACTGAGGAGCAGAGCCTTTTTTTAAATTTTTTTCCTACGGATGAACATAAAGCTAGAAACATTTTGAACTGTCATCAGCTGCTAGATCAAAGAGTCTGACAACACTTCAAGGCTTATTTTTCAGCCTTCCAAAAACTTAGGTTTCAACATTGCAGGAGATAATGAGCTGAAATAGCACTGCTAACGCAGGAACGTGTCATAACTCATCCTGCTCGCGGACAAATCTGCCACTGGCTCCCTGGGACATGTGCTCCGCAATGAATCTCAAAGAAAAAGTGCTCCTCAACAACAACGTGGCTTCTTCATAAGGTAACACAGTTGGAGGAAAAAAAAAAAAAAAAGCCCCACTGCAGCTTCAACAAGTGAATCCACTCAGATTTAAGACTTGTGACACATGCAGGCAGATAACAATTCAAGAGAGTGTTCTGCCCTGCTGCAGAACAAAAACTGTCCTCTAAGTAAAAGAGGAAAGGACAGGCACAGACCAGGGATACCCCTCTGATCAGATGGGAACGTGCTGCCACCTGTGGAGAAAAGCAAGTAAAGCGGCCTTGCATCAGTGTCCCTGTCAGTAGCACTGCAGATTTAAACCTTTGTCTCCATCAAGAGCTTAAGCCACAGGGTTTAAACGTGTTGTTTGGGGTTTAATTTAACCTTTTACCCCACTTCCATAGCCAAGGCCTACACTGCCTGCTCCTACACACAGATCTGTCACAGATACACTGAAATTTAACTTAGTGCACGGGGAACCCTAGATTCATAATGGTGATCTGTCAAAGACTTAGCAGATTTTTCTTGCTAATCCCTCTAAAAAGTGTCTTTTTGGTCAGATTTCACAGTTATTTGTTAGCAAACATATGCTCAGAATCTGGAGTCCAGCACTCTCAGTTCTGGGCAGCAACATCACATCCCCATTTTCCTCCGAGTTGCAAAACAGTTGTTCTCGGTTATTTTGCTCACATCTCTTCCCTGTTTGCTTGCTCCTACTGTTTCATCTCCTGTTCCTCACCACATTTACTAATAAAAGGAAAACGATCGATAAATAAACTGGAAAAGAGCAGCAAATCCTCACTCAGAAGGCACTACCATGCTCCTGGCTACCACTCTCCAGTGATTTTCAGTCATTTCTATATTGCTTTGTTTTAAAAGAAAACTTGGACTCCTTGTGCCACGTATCCATTTTGGAATAGAGATGATACTACCCCTGCACTCACCCAGGAGTCTAACTGTTAGACTCATGCTGATACAAAGTCTTTGTACTAAGAATACGGAATACACCTAATATTACCAAGTTAAAATACTGCTATCCATAAAGACTGCTTACACACAGGTAAGATGGACCCAAATCAATTATCATGGAAACACCTACCTTCATCCACAGTAAACTGGCAGCTCTTGTCATTGTAGAAAAGAATTTTCTTCTTATCAGGACGATTAACAAAGATGATCTGGTCCCCTAAAGCCTCCATAGAACATGTAAAAGAAGAGCTCAAAATCATTTTCTACATATCCTGCTGTAGATAAATGCATTGATGTAAAGAAAATGAAACAGAAAGATTGATAAGCATTTCAAAAGGAAAATGAAATTGCCTGGAACTATGAAAAGGCAGCTGTGTTTAATAAAGGTTGCAAAAAAACAAGAAGGGACAGCTCATCTTCCTATCTGCAAGCTCTACTGTTACAGTGTATTTAAAATAGGTAATTAAATCAGATCAGCAGAGGGTATAAAGGATTCTAACTTCACCAACAGAAGCAGCAATTCAACCTGCACTTAAATGCTTCCAAAAGGCATAAGCATGATAAATACACTAACAAAACAGAGATGAGGTACAAAGGACTGAGATCAATGTATAAGAGCACAACTAAATGCCCAAAGTTGGAATATAGGAGATGAAAGGTGTTTTGTGAGAAGCATTGCCAGTTCGGTAAGAAATTGGGACAAATCTGAAAACACAGAATGAAGAAAGGAAAACACTACAATACCAGACCTTGGAAAATACAATTTCACTGAGGTGTGAGCAAGTGTTACTCACCTTTATGGCTTTCTGTGCATTGGGTAGCCCTTCCTCAATATCTTCCAGAAGGATTCCTCCCAGCCCTCGCTGGTCATGCTTGTCCAATAGCCTGAGCAGAGCCTTTTTATCTTTCAAGTTGTATTTGGGTTTGAAAGCATATTTTCCATCTACGACTTCTATTTTTGGATTGTTGACTAAAGCCTGTAACAGGAATGTAAATTTTAGACCTTGAAAAAAGAGCACATGTTGGTACTAGCAGTGACAGCTACATGTTGCAGGTGTCAGTTTGGAGGTTTGAGTTTGAACTAGATTTTAAATCCAGAACCTTAGATGAGACCTTGACATAATTCCTCACAGAATAAAGCCTAAAGCAGCAAAATAGGTTCAGCACCATTCACATAACGCCTTTGGCTGGAAGGTCCACAAAGACTCTTGCCTCATGGCAGAAAGCCACATATGCTTCCCTTGGAGAAAGGAATGAGAATAAAAAGAACAGGGAATACAAAATGGCAGCCTTCGGTTAAATATCAAGTGCAAACAACCAACCTATCAAATTCTAGTAACAGCAATAAATAATTTTGCTTCACATCAAATTTACTCATTTTGTAACAATTCTGGTTGAGCCTTTAAAGAGTCAGTAGTTTTCACTTCAGACCTATTTCCACAGCAGAAAAAAAAACATGTAAATCAAGTTTCTTAAACCAGAACCTGTTGTACAGTTTGTAATTAAACATAAACAACTATTCAGGCTCATTGTATTTCCTTGATCTCTATTTGAAATGAGCCAACAAAAGTGTTTACCTCGCTCATTAACCATTGTTTCTGCTTCAGTCCAATATCTAAATGCTGCGTTTCATCCAAAATTTCTTCTAGGGTTAATGGATGTGTATCACCACGCTGGTGTCGAGTCTAGAAGAAGAAACAGGATCTGAGATATCTCCATTTACTCCTTCAGGGACTAAATTATCATGAAATAGCTACAAATGGTATAATTTAATGACAAGATAACTTTTACTAAACCAGGATAGCTACAATATGCATATGTAAATAGGAATAATATATGAATAAATAAGAATAACTATTTAGGGGCTTTAAGAAGAAGGAAAAATATTAGTTTAGTACAAGGTGAGACTGAAGACTAAGTCATGTGTAAATCAGCAAGTTATAAGTTATTCTGATACATAGCTATGAATACTAAGCACTGACAGATTCTCCCAGTTGCTATTTTTACTACAAGTAAAAAGCACCCTCCTAGTTTCAAACTGACCAAGAATTGTCAGGATTTCATAATGAAACTCTACGCTGGCCAATTTGTTTGCTGACGTACTGTATTTAACAAAGTCTTTTAAATTCTTGCATTCATGCAGAGTCTAAGATATTTGATAACTTCTATACTACAAAAGAAATAATTAAAATGTTTCAAAACATTACATTAGTCAATCAAATCACCATACCTTCATATAATTCACTATTTTGGCAAGGACTCCAAACTTGTAGCCTGAGCCTCCTGAAAGGGCTTTTAAGTTAAATGACCCATTGCTGTGATCTACAAGAGGAGAAAACAGACAAATAAAGGATGCTTTCAACAACATCTTCTTTTCTCTACACTCTATCTCTTTTATTCTCTTCCACCTTTCAGAACTATGAACAGAAGTGGTTACTCCCAGAGGACTTCTTGTTAACAAACAAGCTGACCCAGATACTGGACAACCAACAGGTCATCCCTTATTTTCATCATGGGAGGTTTTCTTTCATTGTCTGGCAATTTCTAACCAAACTGGACAGCAGAGTAAATATCACATTAGTAGATGCCACGCAATAGGCATCTACATCTTCTGTGGAGAGAAAAAAAATTAAATTTAAGTCCCTAACTAAAGGAGAGGCTGCAGAAGGTGCTAGGACAAGGTTTCCAAGAAGACGAAAAGGGCCTTGAAAGCTTGAGGTGAGGAAAGGGAACTTCTAGTAGGTATCAGCACCAGCAACTAGAACAGGATGGCAAGTGTGACACTCACCTGCACTGCCTCCCCGGCCTGAAGAGCTCTAACATTTCTGTCAGGAGAAAGAGGAAGCTTTCCTGCTCTTTTATCAATACAAGAGCTACTACAGAAACCCTATGGGAAAGCAGAGACTCAACTTGCAAAACTGGGAAGCACAAGTTGATTCTTAGCAATTGCACAGGAACAGATACTTCAGGTCAGATGTATCAAAAGAGAAGCTTGCAAGAGGCAGCAGCCGCTTGGAAACTCCCAACCCTTTTTTGGGCATCTTAAAGCTCCTATGTTATGAGGAAGAAGTGCTGATGCTTTTGGATCTTTCTAAGCAGCAGATGTGCAGAAAGAACGTTATATTCAGATGCTTTAGATGCAAATACTCTTGCAAAAGTCTAAGGAATCTGTCAATTATATTTTCCAAATCAATATGCTTTACCTGAATATTGTTAATGCCTCTTGCACCACCTCTCAGTCTACTACTAACTTTATCTGTAAGCCTTTATAATAAGGTAATGATCAAACAATGGAAATTGCGCATCTAGCCAAATTTAAAATAAATCTACTTTTGAAAGCTGCTATAGACTTGCATGGAAACAGGTGCTAGTGCAGCAAAATGTAACAAGCAAGGAACAACTGTCAAATATAAAACTCAGTAGTAGATAATTTTAAAGCTAATCCATGGCATCTTCAATATTTTCCATAGCACAAAAATTCCAAAGTTAAGAGGAGAATGAACACACCTCCAGTTTCATAAGATTTTTTCCCCCCACTAAAAAACTTCTTTAAGGTATAAAATGAGAAACACAAACACATCTTCCTCTAAAAACGCGGCCTACGAGGATTGCCCCTGACTAGATCCCTTTTTATCATAATGTATTTCTGTGAAGCAAATTTTATAAATGAAAGAAGTAACATGTGCAACAGAGGATCTAAAAATGATCAAAATAAAATCAGTATTACAACAAATTGTACTTATGTGCAAATGATGTACTTGCTTTGTCATCTGCCTTGAGAAGATTATCTTGCCTAACTGGCCTGGCTACAATGCGCTGTAGTTCACGACAGGTAAATCCGACCCCGCTGCGATGCTGGAATCTGCAGGTATCAAACACCACAGCCCGACCAGCCCTTCTCCTGTGCAAGGGAAGGAAGCCGTGACCACCGCCATGCTCCGAAGGCTCCTATTCTCAGCTAATAAACTCCCTGCAAAAAATAAAGGACCACATTGAAAAATAGGAAGTGGAAAACGCTGATTTCTAATTTTCTGATTTTTACTCTTGCGGTCGCGGGCTTGATGCAAATGAGCAGAAAGGAAGTTGTCAGCAGCCTCGCACTCCGGCCAATAGTGGGAAAGCTCCATCTTAACGGAGCCGGAGCCTGCGCTGGGAAAAGGGGCAACGACCAGCGCTCCTCCAGCATCCTTCAAACAAGAGGTAGGTGCGTATCATTTTCTAACATCGTCTTTGATCGACCTCGGTTACTGAAATAAAATATGCCTATAACGTGTAAGCCTGTAAAAAGCTCCTCAGAATCAGGGCGGGTGTTTTTTTTTTTTTTTTCTCCTCCCCTCCCTCCTCCTTCCTCTGGATTTAGTAGGATTTTGTGTTGCTCGACAGAGGAGCTTGTCTTGCACTACCAGACAAGCACTTTCACCATCTGTGCACTGATGCAAAATCGATGACCCCTCCATCTTACGTGAGAAGCTGACACACGAGGAACATGCAGTAAACAAAATGGATTTAAGGCTTACAAGCGAGGCAGCTGTATACTCTCACAATTCTTATCTTTTCCTTAAAAGAACGTAGAATAAATGACAATACAAGCATTTTCCAAAAGAAAAAAAAAAGGCAGGGGGAGGGTAAAGAAAGCATGTGAAATTCAAGAATTATATCCCTATATAGCTATTTTTAAGCCTCCTCTGCTAAATTACCTACAAGAGATGCATGCTTGTGGAATGGAAAAAATCCTTATTGCATGTTATCATTGTGAATGTTACAGCACTGATCAATCCAACATTTAACAGGTTAGAATTCATCCGGGCTCTGTAAATGCTGTTACCCCAAGATGTTCATTCAATCCTTTCTTATACCGGATTTCCTCAGTATTGCATCAAAATGATTTTTTTGCTAGTCATTTCCCCTTGCTCTAGGAATATAATCTCAAATAAACCTGCTTTGCTGCAGCATCCAAAGAATTAAGATGCTTTTAATTTAGAGTCTACTACAGAGATTACAGAATACAGTTCATTAAGTGTTTAGCTTACTGTATTTTAGACACACACAATAGCAGAAATACATATTGTGTGCCAGATTTATGTATTTCAATTATGCCATTATAAAATTGGTAAAAGCAGTAGGAAATGAGACTCTCTCTGCCAGCTTTCAAAGATGCTGACTGCCTGAGTGGCAGAGAAGGCTCAGAAATGGCTGCTTCCGCCTTGTATTTTGGAAATTCAATTAACACGGGGAGCTGATATTTATCCGTGTGCCTTGATTGAATCCAAGATTTGATCATCTTCAAGCAGCACTGCCTCACGTCCAGCCTGGGCACTAAGAACAGCCCCTTGGTGTAAAAATAAGCAGCTCTTCCCCGTGCAAGTCCTGACCTAATAACCGTAGCGGTGCCCGCTGTGGCGAGGGGGAGGCTGCCACACTGTGTGCAGAGCAGCCGTCTTCTCCAGCCCGGGCAGCCTCTGCCTGCTCTCGAGGCCAGAATTAACGTCTTTACAGAGCGCACAACCAGGAAAGTCTGGGACACACAGCACGAACAAGTCTGGCCTCCACCTTTGTCCCAAATCCCCATTTCTTTTCCTGTCTAAAATAGTAAGTTTTAGCAACGTGCACCAAAAGTATTGTTTTCTGCTGTGTTTACAAAGCAAGAAAAATTCACAAGCCCCAAATGACCTAACTTCTGTAATACTTTTAAGGTGGATTTGCTCTGTAAACGCTTATTTAAAGAAAGACGGATGAATTTCTCCCATCTATCTCGTTCCCATTTCTCATACTCAATTCCTTTGTCCTGAAGCATAGATGTAACAAAGGAAACTATGTTAGTGCACCTTTTCCAGAAAGTCTCTGTAGTACAACTCCTACCCTGGTTTCTCTTCTCACCAACAGGGCCAAATCTATTTCAACACATTAGAGAAGGAATGACAGACAAAATGCACAGTATTTGAACAATAAATGAGACCTACATCAACAGCTGGTTTGGCTGCTTTCATATTCTACCTTAACAACAACACAATTTAAAAAAAAAATGCTTAAATAATTTGTATAAGGAGACACCATTGCACTTCTCCTTTGTCACTTCTAATTTATTTAGGCATTTTGTGGTTTTTACCTCCTAAACACATTAAGCAGAATTATTTCTGTAACATGCAAGGGTCCTCATATTACCTGAGAGTTCGTTTAGTAAATGAGACATCAGCGTGTGCCTTTGCTCTCTAGTCCTAACTACTACCATAGATGGTCAAAATCAAGTTGCATACAGGTAGTCAAGAAGGGTTTCTAATGAAAATAAAATTTTAATAAATACTTTCAGTTCTTGCTTTACATACAAAGCAGAAGTCTCTCCAGAGAGACATGGAACTAAGTTTAGTTGCTTATAGGGACCATCTTGTGCCCCTTGCACCTGTCCGTCCCCAAATGTCACATTTTCTAGGGTGCCTGAGCAGACAAAAGCACTTTCTGGAGTTTGCCTGATAGCTCACGGGCTCCATGAGGCAGGTGGACTGGCCAGCCAAGTGCTCCTCATTGCTCCTTCACCTACACACAGCTTTCAACAGCAGTGCTGTAACTCGGGGTCACCCAGGCAGCTAAAAGAAGCAGCTGGATTTCTTGAGCAAAAGCCTCTGCTCAACAGCAGGAATGGCAGAGGATTAAGCCTTTTGGGAAATCTGGCTTTCAAAAGTCAAAAATTTTTGCCATAGTAACTAGTCTGTGCTAATAGGAAAATCTAAAATAGTAAGGCCTTGGAGACTACGACTATTCCTGTCTACAAGAACAGCAATTGAAAAGTTCAGGTCCATTCTTTGGAAATATCCTCCAAGCTATTTTTAATTAAAAATAAAAACAAAACAACAACAACAAAAAAAACAAAACAGCATCTTCAGTGTATTAAAAATTAAATCAAATTCATCTTCTGTATGAACTTTTTTCTTTTTTTAGTCCCAGTCTGGGAGAATTTCATCTCCATCAGCGGCCACACCAAACTGTGTTGACTACATACATGATTGCTCAAGAACCGTCAAACCAAAATGTGCAAGTCTGACTTATCTGGAGCGTTTATTTCAGTGACAGTGTGGGCATTAAACCAATTCTTAATAGCTTTGCTTTCTTTTTCAGACCCCAAATCTGTGACGCCAAACACAGTCAGACAACCCTGCAGGAATGGCAACCTTCAACAGCACTCATTGGAATGAGACTACATCCATTTACCAATACCTGGGCTTCCAAGTGCAAAAAATTTACCCTTTCCACGATAACTGGAACACAGCCTGCTTCATTATTTTGATTATATTTATCTTTACTGTGGTTTCTCTGGTGGTGTTGGCCTTCCTCTACGAGCTGCTAGACTGTTGCTGCTGCGTGAAAAACAAAACTGCGAAAGACCTGGAGAATGAACCCAATCCTGTCAGAGCAATGATGGAGAGCTTCAGAAAGCGCGAGACAGAAGTGGTGTAGGAAGGACTGTCCAAAACTTCTTGAACATTTAACACCTCCAATGAAGCCTCTTGAATCTTATAAATGAGCAGTCGTGCTTTTTTTTTTTTTTTTTTTTATTTGGGGGAGGGGGGTGGGGAGCAGGCAGTCCTTAAATATAATTAATACCAAGAGTGAACATTTAATTTCTGGATATGGAGTACTTAGCAAAGGCTTTTTGAGTACAAAAGGATGATGTGTTGCAGTGTCATGGGAAAAGAAAACGTTTTCATTTTTAAATGAACTTTTGTTGTTTACATTGAGATACTAGATTTTCCTTACCTCAGCCAACAAATTTTGCTGTGAATACTTAGAATTTAATTGGAGAAAAATGTTTTATAAAATTGCTCAGCAGTCTAATAATACAGAGTAAAGACACAGCCCTGTTTTCTCACTGAGGTCCATACTTCAGAGATAAAATAGACATACAAAGAGAAAAGGAAAAGAGGTTGTAAGATAGGAGGGAAGACATAGAAGAGGCTTGAAGGAATTCTCATCCTCAGCAACTCTTATTCCAGTTTCCTGGCTTTTGGAAAAGAGAAAAGTGGGAGATAAGTCAATGTGAAGCCCATCCCTAAAATGTTAGTCTATTCCCATGTCTTCCACTAAAATATGACCCCTTCTTCCTGCAGTCTGGAACTGCTTTCGACTGACTTCATATTCAACCTGTGTACCAGTTTCTGGGTGTTAAAAACAGCAACACGTGAGCTTAACGCTACCTATGACTTGCACAGGAGCGTGCCGACTCAAGAGCATTATCTAGAAGAAGTCTGAAGCATCTTTTAGCCTCAAGGCTTCTATGGCAATCACCATACTGGTGTCTTTGGGTCCAGAATTATCTTCTCTTTTGCTTTACAAATCACCTGGCCTTCTCACTACAGGACGTTAAGCAGGCTGGGTATGTTTTTCCTATTCAAGAGAAGCTCAACATACTCCAATAACCTGCAAATGTGTCCCAGAGTTCATACACAATTAAGAAAGGAATCGCGCTATGCTTAAACCATCATTTTTTACCTCTACTTCACCAGATTAGTTTTAAAAGCTAGAGATGAGACGAAGTAATAGAAGAAACATAGTTTTGCAGTTACAAATAACCACAGTAATACAATGGCACAGCTGTCCAACCCCTGGCCATCAGTGCTGGCCAATAAGTTGTACATGCTCCCGGTTACACAGAGGAGTAGACCAGCAAGAAACATTCTGAGCAGACCAGAATGGTTTTTAAGACAGAGAATTTAATGGTATATTTATATATATATGTATATATATATAAAATATATATATTCCTGTCATTAGGGAAACGAAACTGTCTAGTGGCCAAACAGAAGTAGTGACAACACTTCTGAACACACTACTGTACCTTGTGATAGAGTCGTGATCTTCACAGTCACTCCACAGCAGAACTAGGGAATATCCTCCTAATTTTCACTTCTCAGGGTGAAATCAGTTTTGACACACAACTCTGGTAATTATTCAAGACCTCTATCCATGTTCAGAACAAGTAAAACGGCAGTAAAATCACCCTGTGATGCCTCACAGTTAAATCTCAACTTCTTTTCTGAAAAAATTCCTAAGGAGAAGTTCAGTTCACTCATTCTCTCTTATGTTTCTTGTATCCTTGCTGCTTCTGTAGTAATCAGCATATGGTCTTCAAGGAAACCCAAAGGAGAAAACCCTAAGGAGACCATATTCATTCCACACAAAGTATTATACAAACATTGAAACCTTTCTGAAATCTGAAATGAAGCCAGCAGCATAAAAAATAAAGCCTGTTTCCTCACAGTCCCACAATCTTACTTGTATTAAGCTACTTATTTTACTACTGCAAAAGCACTCACACACATAGCCCACAAAATCACAGAAAAGAAATAACATTTTATTTATCTACTCTGCTGGGTGGCCAAATATCTACTCAAATTCCCTACTCAGAGTTGCATTTAAGATGCTGGTCCTTCTCCTGCCTCCCTCTTTCCCTGAAAATCCCTCTTGGCCAGGATAAACAGGTTAGGTTACTCCATATATGATTTTATTCTACTTAGTTGATAGCACTGGGGCAAAGTGGCTAAGGGAAACCTGGCCTCTCTGGTGGGACACTGTCCAGGTTGCAAAACAAAGCACACAGTGGTTGTGGAAAAGAATCTTTATTTATTTTCAAGTGCCTGGCTCAAAACATCATTTGGTGGCTTAAGCTGAAGGTACATGATCTCCTTACTCTTTTTTCAGCAGTGGCAAAGCTGCTCCTCTCCTCCCCTTATCCTTGATGTTCTTCCCTACTGTCTCTTGTTTCCTCTCCGAGTTTAGCAGAGTGGCATGCAGTATCCAAGAGCATGAAATGGACACACACTCAGCAGCGTGTTTTCTGTTTTAGTAATTCCCAGCTTTTTATCTTTTAGAGTGCATCACAAAACTGTGTTTTCATAGAACTGTTCACAAGACCTCCAACTGATCTCCTTGTACACTGTATGTACACACGTACACAAGTCTTTTTTTCCTACTGCTCCAAGTGCTGCACTTCTCATTCACCCAACGCTATTTCAGTATTATTAGTCACAGATTTAATACTGAGACATTCGATGTCAGCATCACCATCCTAGGGAAACCACCAAACTCCTAACTGAGGCAGACAGAAACCTGCAGAAGTCCAAGCATTTGCGAATGAAGACTTATCCGCAGATAAAAAAAAGAATAATTGCTAATCACAGTATGTCAAGGAGGACAAAATTAAAGAATCTATCTTGTGCCAGTCTAGGACTTTCAGTTTATAGAAATAAGTTTTAACTCTCTCTTGCCAAATTGGGAGAGGAGTAGTTATTACTACTTTTGTTATGTGATCTAGTATTTACTGATATTCACAAACCAAAGCCTAGCTTAATTTATAGTAGTGTTTTGGCAGTTAGCCTTCTTCCAACTCACTGACAGCATGCAAGCGACACAATAAGGCCTGACCTATACATGCGATAACAAAAACATGTTTTTCATATTGGACAAATGAATTCCTTACTAGGAAGTGAGAATTCAAGAACAAGAATGATCACAGCTGCTCCTGGAATTGACAAACTGATTCACACTAGTGAGGTAGAGCTCAGAGGCAGGTAACAAAATATAAAACACCTGCAGGCAGGACTTTTCACCAACCTGTAGCTTGTTTAGAGCCTGATGAGCCGCTTTGCTCTACCTTTGTTTTCTTCTTCTTGGAAGAAGAGTCAGAAGATGGTGCTGGCCGTTTCTCTACGGCCGGTGTGGAGAGGGCACGCTTCTTGAAGAGCTCGCGCTCTCTGAGTAAACTTGGATCCATAATTCTGTTAAAAGAAATAAGCCATAGAGTCCATGAAACGGGCAGAAGTATAGACGCTTGATTATAACGTTCTTTGCTTTTAGGCTTTTTCCTTCTATTTCCCTTTACCAACTTTATGAAACCGAAGCTTATGAGGATTAAAGTACCAAACCACTAGCTTCTTTCCAAACAAGACTCTGAAAAAAAAATAAAATAAAATAAAAAGCAACACCCTTTTCTGAAGCGGGACTCAACTTCGTGCCTGTCGCTTAACACCGAACTTCCATTTTAATTTTTCTCATGCCAACTACCTGAGAGCTCTACGATACTATCGTGTAAGTTACTGCAAGGAGGAGGAAGAGAGAGGAGAGAAAAAACAAAAAGACTGGCGGCAGCAGGGCCGGTGTGACGGAGCAGGGAGTCGTTTCCCCGGTGCCCGCCGCCCTCGCACGGGCGGGGCACCCCCGAAACCGCCGAGCACGGGGGTGTCCCCCGTGTCCCGGCCATAGAGGCAGCGGAGGCCGCGGCGACGCCGCGCCCGTCCCCACCCGCCGCCCAGGTGACCGGGACGCGCGTGCCCCCCCGCCGCTGCCGCCAAC
>JAWLRI010000270.1:259294-270974 GCA_034781795.1 Crypturellus tataupa
CTTTTTTTTTTTTTTTTTTTTTTTAATAATTATTTATTTTTATTCCACAATCAGTCTTTCAGCAAGGAATTTCACATGGTGAAAAGCTTGAATGTTCTTCCTCTGGATCAAGACAGCGACGGCTCTCACAGAAGAAAGAAGCATGGGAAAAAAAAAAGGAAGGAAGAAAGTGGGAAGCACCGTGTCTTCTCAACACCCAGGAAGGCAGAGTAGTAAGTTCAGAAATCTAAGTAATATGGCCATTTTTTTTAGCAAATGCTTGTCTGAAGACTCACAAGAGCAGAGGGGGAGAAGCGGGGGGGAAATAAAAGCTTTATGACCATATTTAGTTAAAAAGCCCTCTTCTTGTGGCTACTTTTGGTTTCTTACTCTTCTCAACAGATAAAATAGTTGCTCCAGGGGCTCCAAACCACTCGGGCACCTTTCTTTTAGAAGGGAGAGTTGAAGTCTAAAAGGAAAAATATATATTTATCAGACACAAAAGAATGTTTAAACTCTTTGACTGTAATCAGCTTAGCTCTGTGTTTAAAACCATACCCATTAGGAGAGATTCAGGTGTCCACACTATTCCTGAAAGACTTATCACTCACCTGCAACACCTTTTTAAAACAGTTGTGTAATTCCTGTTCACTTAACGCTAGCAAAAAGCCGCAAACCTTGGAAAGATTTAAAAGTTTAACTTGAAAAAAACTCAAAAGCAAAAGTTATTATTGAATTGCCCTAAACACACCAACCAGCTGGAAAAGGAACAACCACAAAATCCCCCACACCTGTCCCAATAGCAAAGAAAATGTCAGCTATTGAACCTAACCTGAAGAAGCACTCATGTGCCTGCCTACACACTTGGATGCCCAGCAGACCACGGAGGTGCTCCCTGTGGGAACTCCTCTCCCTACAACTATCAGCCAGGCTAAACTCCCAACTAGCACGTATCTCAAGGCAAAGCTGAACGTACCACACTTGGACTGCTTCATCTGCCGCTTTCACTGTGCTTGTATTCGTGGTTATGGCAATACAAAGCCATTTGTTTCAGGAGGAGCTTACAAATGGAAGCTAAGCTTCTGTCATCAATATTTAAAACATTCAAATAACACAAGACTCCACCTCCTTGAAGCCTACCCTTCCTCAGAGGGAAGAAATGAAACCACTGGCAAGCTGCCACAGGGAAACACAACAGGAGGCTTGATCAAGATGGAGAGGTCAAAAAATTACACTGACTAAACTGTTTCTCAGGGATGTCTGTCAGTAAGCACAGCTGATGGTTTGTCTGCATTAGGCTTTGCACTCAGTTTCTCAGCCTTAAACTGGAAGTTCAAGGCGAGTTGTGTATGAGGAGGGGTGCTGCTCAGAACAAAGCAAGCTCTTGTTAGACAAACACATTGTACATGCTTATACGAGATTGTATTTCATACAATACCACTGCAAAAATCCTTCATGTGATCAACATGCAATTTTACACCACCTTGTATGCAAAAGAGGAAAACGAGCAAAACATTCTCTGGGATTTGGAAACCTCTTGCACTAGAGGGCTGGCAAGAAGTGGTATATTCAGGTACAGGCAAAAACAACAGGAAAGGGGAGGATGACATTACATCAAGCATTATCAACAAGAGAGGCGGCTGCTTGGCACACTTCATGCCAAGCTTTTCTATCAAGGTTTTAGGCACAGAAGAGAACAGAAATATAAAGTGGGATTTAGGCATCTGTAATCTCTGTTCATAGCACAGAGCTATGGGCACCCTCACCTTTGGCTGAGAGTCAGGAAGCTGTTCCTCCTCATCCAGATTGGGGGCAGGCTGTTTCCAAGAGGCCCCAGTGATGGGCATCTGACCAACTGCTGCGGCTCCTTTGCTCCTACCAGGCTGGGTGTCATCCACACTCCATATGGCCTTTCCATAGGAGAGAAAGGAAACAGGCTGCTAAACTTATTTGTATTGCAGCCTTAATACAGTGATAACTAACTAAATAGAAAGCTGTTCTTAAAAGCAAATTGCTCAGTAATTCAGAAAGCCAACTAACACCTCCACTTCATGAGATCACTACTGTTTCTCATCTGTTTCCCTCAGTAAGACAGGAGCACACAAGATGCATTTATTTCATAAACAAGGGAACTAGAAGTTGTATTTGAGCCCCTTTTATAGGACAGGACACTTTCTCCATCCCAGTGGCTCCAAGATCCCTTTTTCACTCAAAAATGCTGTTTTCTAATGCATTTTTCCAGCAGAGGAGTTAGTTTTTAAAAAGGAGCAGTGAGCATAGATACATTGATTTCTCTAAGCTCTTACAGAACACCCATTTTCTAGTGTACAATAGGACAAAGTTTCAAATCATCAGCTTTTCAGAATAACCATAGTCACATTTTCAAGACTGTATAATATTATCTTGTTTCTAATACCTTTTCTTTCTGGTTATTAGCTGCAACCACTAGCTGTAAGAGGGAAAGAAATTATAGGTCAAGCAATTAAGCTGTTGGGGGTCAACTTCAGGGAAAAAGAGTTATCGTGTGGACATTTTAAAACCCAAAAAGGGATCTGAAAGGCAAGGAAATCAATATGGTGAAATGGCAAGTTTTGAAAGTTATTTAAGTCCAAGTTAAAAAAACAAAACAAAAAACCACACATACTCAAAATCCTGTACATAACAGACAATCCTAGTGTACGCAGTAAAAGGATTCACAGTTTGGAATTTCTTTTCAACAGTCCTGTCATGAGGTACTCAATGCAGGGTGGCCTTTGAGTAAAGCACCGAACTAAGACTTGGGATATAAGTAGGATATTCGGAGGCCAGCTGGAGGCTCAGTAGGCCACCTCAAACACTAGTTGAGCACTGCTCATTTTCTGTTCTGAACAGATATTTCCTGTGTGCGACTTGAACTTACAGCTTGATGCTTTTCATTTGATCACAGCTATGCCTGGTCATCTCAAGGCAACAGAAGGAGCCTTGAAAGACTGGCAGACAGTTCTGGCAGGCATTGCCACTGGCTTCCTCACCAGTTTTATAGCTTCTCTTACTAACCTTTGTTTCTGTTCCCAAAGCGTTTTCCCTGCTTGTTTCATCTGCTGCTCTTTTTTCCTTCTGCGGGCTTGACCATGCCAGGGTCCTCTTGTTGCCTGATCCATCCTGAAGCTTATTTCCATCCTCTTTTTCCAGGATTGCAATAGTCATCTTGATGAGATACATTTCAATATCTGCAGGAACCAGCTTCCTAATTGCTTGAATTTTGGTTGTATCTTGAAAACAAAGAGAAATCCTTAAATATATGTATATCAATGCACACACGGAGAAAATGTGCCTCTTTCACAGTGCCTCCATGCATTGTGCTATTCAGTGCTGCTATTCTCACCTGAGAGAATGGGAGGATTACGGATAACATCGGAAACCATCTGTTGAATTTCCAGAGTCAAACCTGCTCGTTCTAGATTGACAGGGCAGCCAGCTTTCAGTGCCTGGCACAGGTGAGTGCCAACCTCAGAAAGAGGGAGAGATCTGCTCTCACTTATAGTCCGCTGGGGAAACAATGACAGAAGTTAAGGTGATAAAAGTGTCCTAAATAAAATGAGACTCCCAAGCCTGGTAAGCTCTTGTTCCCAGAGAGTAACCAGGGGATGCTGGCTTTTCTCAGCCCCTCAAAAATCCAAAGCACTTTGCAGGCACTGTAAGTAGGAAGCTGGATATTGTCTCGCTCTAGCCTTGCTCACAGCAAAATTAGTTCTTCATATTTTTCAGTCTGTCAGTACAGATAAGTGAACTACTATTTACCAGGGAAGATGCAGCCTCAGTGCTTTACAGAAACCCTCTCCAGCAGAGGATTTAACAGCACAAACTTGCAAGCCCCTCATCTACTAAATAAAATATCTCTGCTGATAACTTTAAACAAGGAAGGGATCTCCCTAGGGAGAATTCTTACCAAGGACAGATTCTTCTCTTGAAATAAGATATATGTGACATGCTCTGATGGAGAGAGCACTCCAGCTTGCTTCCGGGGAGTTGTTTTCTTCTGATCTCCAGATCCAGACATAGGGAATACATCCATCTGAATGATGTAAAGAGAATTTAGGAATAAATGCCAGTAATAACTAATAGATCAACCTCCCCTAAGTAATTAGAAGGCATATCAGAATTGGAGTAATTCATCTTGGTTTGGCGCTCCCTATTGCACAGGGGAAAAAAAGCATTAGGATTAAAAAACAAAACAAAAAACAAAACAAGAAACAGGATGGATACCTACATATACTTTCCTTAATAAAAACAAGCATGGGATTGTCCAAGGGACTTGGAGACCTGCCTTCTGAAACAGAGACCAGTTCTGCTTAAGCAAAATAAGTAGCATACTCCAATTTGGGAAACATTCACCATCAAGGCTAGCGTAGTAGATGGGACAACTGTAATGAACCACACACACACACTCACGTGTGAAGGAGAAGTAGGCTAGCTGCAGACCATATTGATTGAGGCTCTTGCAACATAGCAGACACTTTGCTAAATCTTGAAAATTACCTGCAAGTTATTCGCTTGGCAGAATGTCTTTATTTCTGCGAGGAGCGGGGCCAGTATGGTAGATTTTCCTTCAGATACACCATCAATTCTCTTCACATTCTCAACAGTTGTAGGTCTGGTTCAGGGTGAAGAACAAAAGCACTCAGACACTGTATTTCCCACCAGCACACCACTTTTTGGTAGCACTAAGTTATCCAACAAGCTGAAAGTCTGTTAACATCTCCACTGATACAAACCTAGTTGAACTAGAAGTATGTATGGGAAACACAATTATGCAAGTCACTGACACCAGAGAAGTTGCACGTTAGCTTAGTTTTGTTTTACTGACCTGGCTTTGCCATCTTTTGTATTTACGTGTCTGCCTGCCTGCAGACCCTACCTGATCTGGGCCATGTCCACAAGGATCTTATTGGTTGCCAGGACAGCTGGAGGAATTTCCTTCTCATTAGCCAGCTTCTGCCTAGCTGTCAGCAGCTTGCCATACAGGGCAGTCTGTGAAGGAGAGCACCAAATTCTTTTTGAGAAGCTTTATATCAAGCGCATCAAAAATAACTAAAGAAGCAAAAAGTTCCCCCACACCACTACAGCATTTTTCATCTTTCCTTAAATACACAAACCAAATACTGCAGTCCATTAACAATCTTAATGTATTATAATTCTTCTAGAACTTCCATTCAAAACAATTTCCTAATATTAAAGAACTGCCCAGACTGCAGTTTGACTGCAATTCATAGATATCCTACTGCTTTCACACTTACTTGTAGTTCTTTTTCATGAGATGAAACAGATTCTGCAGACTTTGAAGGATGAGATTTGACTGGTGAGCACTCAGAGGCCCTAATTAAAAATAAAGCAATATTAGGTCACCACTCGTGTAGGACACCAGTTTATTTATGTACTTGATAAACGGATGTGGGAGAGCAGCCACTCAACTTACTTTTTTTGTTGGCATTTTCATAGAATTTCAATGACCATCTCCAAGAAACTATGTCACTTTTTACCTTGAGCTTTCTGAAGATGGCATCTCAAAGCCAAATCTGACAGATACCTCTGTAGGGCTGATCCTATACCTTACAAGTAACTTTCTACGGTACAAAACTCAGGCGTAGGATGAGAACTGCAATTTTACGAACAAAACACCTAGATCTCTACCTACATCTGGATTCCCATATTGTTAGAAGTGTGCAAGTACAAGCCCTTGAACACACGTAACATTCTCAAAGAACTCCACAAGCAGCAGTTTGCGTTTTTGCCCTTGTTGCTGACAATGTTGACACTGGCCAGAGTTAATAAATGTAAAAACATCAGTGGCAAAGACAGAGCTGCTGTGTGGTAAGCAGAATTAGCTGCTGTTAGACCTGGGTGCGTCCGTACAGATGGCCATGTCACAGCACAAAACCTATAGGCTCCCCTTGTTATGGAAGCCTCTTTAATTAGACTGCTCGTGCTGCACTGCAGTGTTGCAAGCAAACACGCTAGCCTAAGAGCATCTTTGCCTTGATTTACCGAGTTATTAGTTTAGAATATAGTTGGCCCTAAAACAATATTTCTCTGTACAACTACAGTGGTAATTACTCGTCTTAAATGACATTTCCCATTTTCCAATCTTCTGCCAGCATCAAGTTCCTTTCTAGAAGTGGCAATACCATTAAGGGTCACATTACAAGCAATATTCTTATCACATAGTTAAGCTTTGCTAACCATTTTAATTTAGATTACCTGTTAAGTGCATCATTGTTTCCTGGAGAAGTTTTTCCTTTTCTCTCATAAGAAAACATTTCATACAAAGATACCTATTCAAAACACAAGACAAATAAATGTATTTTAAAAGTCTTTGCAATAAACAGCAAAACACTAATTTGCGAGTCCATATATAGTTTAAAGCTTTTAATATAAACAACAAGGCACTACAGAATGCAAGAAGGGCTGTACTTGTACGGACCTGTTTGACTGGTGACAATTTGGTTACTTTCCCACATGGGGAGCGCTGTTCGGAAACCACACTGGAAGGTCTACTGCTGTAAGAAAAATCAATCTTACTTGAGTCAGACAATCATTATCTTGTTAAGCAAACTGAACTCAGCTTTGTATAGGGGCAGTTTTGGAACAATAAAGTAAAATAAAAATTATTATTCAATCCTTTTAGGAAACAAGAAAGATGAAAGTGTGCTAGAACTACTGGAACTTTTTACCAGCAACAAATACCTAATCTTACAGAAAAGCTAAAAAAGCATTCTCTAGTCTAGTGTTGCTAAAAAATGGTGATCATTAAAAAAATATATATATAAAATAACAGTCAGGTAATGACAGTTTAGGCACCTGAAAGGTTTCCATTGAAGAACTTGCTTCTGAAGCTATTTGTTGCTATACCACAGTCACTGCAACCTCTGGTTTGTTACTCTGTAACTCAAAAGTTCTGGCCAGAATTGGTGTTTAAACACCAACAGTATCACAGAATTGCTTTGTACTAAATATAAACTTGAGAAACAAGCTGTCTGATGTTAAAAATAACATGAAAGGAGCACTCAAGAGAGTGTGCATGCTCCAGTTACCTTCTAGAAGGTTTCCTTAGATTTAGGTCTTCACTAGACTGTAAGAGAAGGCTTGGACTTGAGGCAGATCCAGCTCTTGAAAGCCAATTTCTACCCTGTAAGAAACATGCCATATGGTTCAGCTGCAGATTGCTGAAGAGAGCTAGCTAATGGGATTGTTTTACAACAAAAATTACCTTCTGGGTAAGCTTACATATGGTTGCAAACTTGTTACACCCAGAGACTTCTCTGAGGAATCCTTCATTTATCAACTGTTGGCCCAGTAATTTCCACCAACTCTCCGGCCAGTCTTTTCCGCTACCAAAAAGAGCATGCCTTCTGTATCTCTCTGGTAAACGCTGAGAATTCTGAAATTCAGAAGAATAGGTCAGCATATTTTGTGAGGAAAAAAATAAATAAATCACTAGCTGGGTGAACCAAAAACCTAAGCAAGGAAGAACACATTTCCAACAGAATTTCTCCAGAGAACCTGTTTTCTGTAGACCATAAATCAGAGTATTTTATTCAAATTTCTGTAACGTCATCAACACAACCCCACTTAAACAGCTGCATATGAGACGATAACCCATATCCTTGTTCACATCACCTGAACAGCAGTCACAGCTAACCTAACCTCACCACCCCAAGCAGGTCAGCAGTATTAAGGCTGAACATAAAATCATCTACTTTATTCATAAACCAACAGATAACCTTGAAAAGATTATTTTGTTCTTCACTCTGAAAATGCTTATTTCTTCAAGATAAAAGAAATCACAGAGAAGTGACTTAACTGTCTCCATAAAAACATCCAACTCACTATAAAGAATTGGAATATGTAAGGTTTACTGGAAGAACTTAAGCCAGGCAGTGGCGGAAGTGCTAATCTTTGTGTCTGTATTGTTTCAGGCATCAGGAAAGAGGGCAGAGCACCATAACCACCCCTCTGCTCCCAAAACACAAGAGTTTAACTGTCACTTACAGACCCTCGGAGAAACAAAATGGGCAGTTTAGTTCCAAACTTCTCATGCAGGGCACTCACTGCAGACATCAGCTGGAAGGCTTGTTGTCCAAAGTCCTCTAAATTTCCTTCCGAGTCACTGGAGGTCGCAAAACGAGAAGTTCTGAAATGCACGAAGAAAGCCATGATGAGTTGCACTAAAATCTAATTCCCCAGTGCTCCCCCTTCTTTTATTTATGGCATGATAGAACACAAAACACACTCCAAAAGTTCAATTCATATAAGCAATTAAATGTACTTTTGAAAACAAAGATCTATGATTAAAAATGAAAGCAAACAAAAGCCAAAATCTCATGCAATTAAGACAGCTGGACAACCAGCTGAGCAATTCTTCACATTGCATGCTTTGACGGAAGATGGTTCCACCTTCTGATTTATTTAGTATATAAATATTTGGACCATCTTTTGCACTTCAGACATTTTGAATAACACCTAATAGCCAAAACATTTTTTCCCCCCCGCCTCTCTCTCTCTCTCTCTCTCTCTCTCTCAGACTAACACTTGCAAAATGAAGTGAATAGAAAGTCAATCCTTTTTGGATCATTTGCCTGGTAAGTCAGCCTGAGTAAAGCTAATGTCCCACATCAGTCTTCAGGAAAGAACATTTACCTGGTCCTGCAATTGTCACAGCACTCATCTGTGCCCATGATGCCTGAGGAGACCTTGCGGAGTTGTCTGTCCTCAAAGTGAGACAAGATGATTCTACCCAAGGAAACATAGGAAATTACATAAAAATACAAGAAATTTACCCTTTAAACTCATTCCAGAAAGCAGTAAGTTGAAATTAATTCACTGGGAAGTTAATTATTTGGTCTGCAATGTTCTAAAAGTTTTTGATATTTCTTATTTTATATGTAATACACACACACTTATATGTATGCATATATATCTAAACATGATGAAGGTCATATTTCTACACAGTGCTTTCAAATACTAAAGAACACGTTTGCAGAACACATTGCAAATAAAAAGCCTTCTGTTGTGACCGAGCCACAATAGGTCTTGGTGTAAACTCCGAAGTTATAGGAAACATGAAATAAAATACTCACTTCCTCCTGCAGCTGTTTGAGATAAGGTACTTTTCTATTTTTGCTACCATCCTAAGTTTATACAATCGGAACGTGTCATTGCGTATCTCATTCAGACGATGTCTATCGGTCAAGAGGAAAAGCAAATTAAATACTGATTACTGTCCCTCTGTCTCTCAATGAAATAGAGGTATGCCAGTGAGTGTATGAATCAATTTGACTGGAAACAGAAAGAAAATTCTTACTAAAACCACATCAAAACCTTCCTCCCAGCTTCTCCAGAAGCCAAATCTTTGTAGTGTGGGAAATATTCAGGAAAATCCCAAATTCATACTGTGCTACTTACCACAAATATTCTCAAAAAGGAGAGATGGAAAGTTTGAGACCCTCTTCAAACCCTACAAGCCACTCATACACAAAAAAACTAATGCATCAAGATGCAGAGCAAGGAGGGAAGAGGCTATACAGAAAAATCCCTTTGAACTCCATTTTTTCAAACAAACTCTGGCAATTCCTCATCAACACAAGTGAACAGATCAGAAATGTGTTAGGACATTAGCCACTGTGCTTTTAAACCTAATTTAATCCCCACTATGGCATTCCCTGAGAGCAAGGAACTGAGAAAATAACACGGGCGGGCGGTAACTTTTGGCTCTCCACGTCAGAGCAGCTGTTCTCAAATTGCTGACCTGTTTAAGACCAAGTCCGCTGATGTCCACAGTACGTGACAAGAAGCAGGAAGCCCATCACGACCAGCTCTCCCAATTTCTTGGTAATAGGATTCCATTTCCTTAGGGGCACCATAATGAATAACCTTCCGGATATCTGCTTTATTGATGCCCATTCCGAATGCCACTGTAGCTACAACACACTATGAAACAAAAAGCAGACAGAAAACATTTTGAACTGATAAAGCAGCTGATGGAGAACATGATTTTACCACCACCTTGCTCAGATGCTGGAGATCTACTGAAGGGACTGGCAACATATGCCAACCATATTACTATCAGCACAGACCAGCAATCTCTTGCTCAGAATGGGAGATGTACAGAGTAACCTGGAAAGACAGGTTACTATTTCCAGTGTATGCGTTGACTAAATGACATGACCTATTTTCTACCAGTAGCTCTACAGCCACAAATGGGACTATGCACACTTACTTACCTGGATTTCATCCCTCATAAATTGGTGATGGATATTTCTCCTTTCTTTGATTCCCATACCGGCATGGTACGCACCACAAGACACATTCAGTTTTACAAGCTCAGAAACAACTTGTTCAGTGGCCTTTCTTGAAGGGCAGTAAATGATCGTGGGTCCTTCAAACTCATAACTCAAACTGACAAAAACAACAACACGTGACAATGTTGCTAAAACATGTAAAGATGCAGAAAAAAAGAAGCTATCTGCAAAAACTGTTTGATCCTAATTAAAAAGGGGGTGTGCCTTTTACAGGAGTGCAATTTCTTCAAAAATTAAAGATTTGAACAGTTTTTAGATCTGTTTTCTCCACCTTTCTCATTTGAGTTAACACAAAAACACCTCAGTTACAAGTCTACCACCAGTTCTCAGTTTGTTGCAGATAACCCCAAAAGTATTGGAACAAAGAGTACAGGCTTGAACTCTAACCTTTCTTTTCTAATAAGAAACTGTTTCAAATCTCTAAGGATATTTCCACTCTGTTGCGCAACTTCTAAGTACAGGTTTGGTCTGTCAAAACTAGTGCATGTGATCTGGGGATTCTTCAGGTTGAGACACTTCACTATGTCTTCTCTAATCGAAGGGCTTGCAGTTGCAGTTAAGGCCAACATAGGGACCTGTAATGAAAAACAAAACAAAAAAACAAACCAAAACCCCACAGTGGAATCTTAGTTTGAGTAGCTCCCCTCACTGATACTTTTTAAAAATTATGAGCCAAAACTTAAATAGCAACGTGAAAATAGATATTAATCTGCTTGTGTTCACTGTAACAGTTTGGTGATTTGAAAAAAGAAAGGTACTTTTTACCCCTTAGACCTTTGGTTATACTGTTCAGAAGAGGGGGAAAAAAAACAGTACTTAAATATACAGGTTTCTTCCCCAAGTTTATATGTTCTTGCATCTTCAGTGATATTACAGTATTTTTCTGATGTGGCTCCTACAGTTCAGGTCTATGTTTTGGAATTTCTGCGATAGTGCTTTAGGAGTGCCTAGGAGGACACTGCTTGTCCTAGCAAGTCACTCAACCAGTTTCAAGAAAATCCCTAGGAAAGTGAGCGAGATGTTTCAGTACAAGATATTCCAATATAAAGGAATCCATCTAAATCTCTCTACATTTTGGACTCTAACTTCTAAAAGTATCTGTTACGTCAGGTTCAGAATATCCACCATGAAAAAAGAGTTGGAGACAAACTAGAACAGTAAGTTTTGAAGAAAAAACACACAACCTGACTGACAGAGCCTGCACGAACTCCGAAACAACCAGGTAGGTAAACCCAAAGAAAACCAGTACCAGAAAGCAAGATCTCAGTCGGTCATTCAGAAGGGGAAGGAATCCTCTCCAACTTTAAATCAAACTTATCATGAAACCTTACCAATGGCAGAGCCTTCTTCAACGAGCCCAAACT
>JAWLRI010000270.1:276420-289394 GCA_034781795.1 Crypturellus tataupa
TTCAACTCTGTCTCTCTCTCAGTTTTACCAGATTCTTTATCAGCCAAAACTGCTTTTGAATTGTCAACATCTGCTAAAGACTAAGAATCAAGGAGAAAATTAATTAAGAGCATGAAAGGCTAGATCCTATGCCCGTTTGAAGCAACAAGATACAATGGCATGTGGTTTGCAAATAATTATGGCAGAGCTTAGCTCTGCTGGTGGATAGCTATACTTTTTTTTCCCAGTCCGTTTGTATTCTGCCTCTTACTTAGCTGTAATTAACACACACAACCTCTACACGTGAATGGGCACATCAACACCTGTGGCTGCCATAATGGAGCAGCTCAAAAGCTTCGCTTGAAGTACATACACACTGCCAGATCGGGTAAAGACAAGTTAGACAGGACATCTTAATCCACAAAAACTCCAAAGAACTGAGCACCGTAAGAGATGTGGCTACAAAGCGACTGGCTTGACCCACAGCTCAAGTGGGCGGCCTCCACAGTGCACAAGCTGCCTTCTCAGCCAAGGGTTTGGATGTGTGATACTCAGAGCAGATCAGCTCTGATGACTATCAGCTCTACGCAACTGCGGGACACAGGTGGCAGGGAAAGTTCAAGCAGGTGTGGTAAAAATGTGGCAGGATAGAGGGGGTATTGAGGACCAATGCTAGTTACTTACATTCTTTAGGTATCCACATTCACTTGACTGCTGTACATTGTTTATAAGCAATCCCGTCAACACTTTATTCCACTCTGGCCCAGAAAATAAACTCAAAAGCACTTACTTTAAGCATCTCCATTTCCAATTCTTCATCACTTTCAATCACACAGGAAATATTTTGTTCATTATCTGTGGAAGATGTCTCCTAGGAAAAAAATACATATATTATTCATTTATATTTTTCCTTTATTTTTTCCATCCTAAAAGCTATTTCTATTTTACCAAGTCCTTCACACCATTCTTAGATGTTATAAACTATTTCTCCATGCTTTTACTGAAAATTACTCAGCTCAACATTCAGTTCTGATGCCTGCCCACAGTGAAACACATTTGGAACAATATTAAAACATAGGTTTTAAAAGATTTAAGACATAGGAAATATAAGAAGAAAACAAAATTAGTTTCACCAGATGTGGGAAATGCTTGGAACATAAGAAAATTATCATTTTATGGAAGATACATTAATTGATATTCAGCAGTCACTGAAAGGGCTACAGTTTACAGATCACTTAGATAAATATCTGCTTTCTATTCATGACCAAGTAGGTGGTGTTGGATGGCAGAATTTGTCCTTATATTGCTGGAATTCCTTACTCTAAGTGTGTTAGCAATTGAAAAGAATAAAACTAATCAGAGTAAGAGCAGCTCGGTGTCTGACTACCTCCACAAATACTTTGCAGACTCAAAGCCCTCCCTCTCGCTTGCCCTATTTTCCTCTCAGCAAGACAGCCTTCTAAAATCTCATGGGGAATCAGGGATGAGCTCCCTTCCTCTGGTAAGCGCTTATGCTTTACAAGGGCTTTTCTTATTACCTCAGGCACAGCTTCATTTAGAAAATCTTTTGCAGCCTGCTGCTCCAAGATCTGCAGTTCGTGCTCAGTAATATCCAATGACATGAAGTCATCTCTGCCTTCTCTGTCTTTGGCATCAGCTGCTACAGGCCCTTCTTTCTTCTCAGCATCATCAATCTCCGCTTCTTCATTACCATCTCCCTCCCAGAGGGCAGCTAATGTAGCATCTGAGCAGATGTTGAAGTCGCCTTGCAGTTTTTTAGGAAATTCAGACAATTTAGCTTTTGCGGCTTCAGCACCTGTGGACTCCGGAGCTGCCGCACAATTCCTCTCCAGCACAGAAGGGGAACTGTTACCACCAAACAGTGTGCTTCTTAAAGCACTTACATTTTCTGAGATATCAGCAAGTATTTCTGCAGCTCTGAAAGGTAAAATAGAAAAGCTAGGCAAAAAAAGACCAAGTATTATTGCATATACCTTATCTCCAAACCAATCTAAGAATTCCGAGACCCTCAGCTTCCCCAGAGAGATTTCTCCAAAAATCTCATAAACGAAGGCTTGTGTCTCAGTTGCAGCTTGCTTGCTGTGAGAACGCAAGTCCAAACTCTTTGATGACACTGAAGAAAAGCTACTAAGATTCTGCAAACACAGTTTGTGGTGTTGCTCCTGCACTTAGTACAAGTTTGGATACTTGATATAATTAGACATATTAAAGCTCTGAATACCTATGGAAGTAGGTCTTGCGTTTCAGCAAGAAGTGGATCTAGCGAAGCTCAGCTGCAAATCCATTGCAATTACGTCAGAGAAAAGCGGTATTTATCACATCTAGGTATAAAGGCAACATTTCCCCCATGAGTGAGCTTTGCTTTCTTGTCTTTTAATGAATGAAGAAATACTAGATAATTCTTAACAGATATACTGTGTTGTTTCAGACCTCAGCAGACAGATGAGAGGTACTCAGAAAACACCCTAACCTCTGTAAGTTTCCAAGTTGTCCAGAAGATCCAGGGATATGAGAAGCCAGATCCACTATTTCTTCAGCTAGTGAAGTCAAATGCTCCTTCACATCATCTGTTAACATCTCATCTGCAAGAAGAGCTGTAGAGTTACTTAAGAAGAATTTATTATTCTCAAGCCTTAACTAACATTACTTTTTTTTTTTTTTAATCATCTCCACAGTGCTCCAGCCTTCAAATCAAAAAAGACTTATGGAAAACAGATTTATGCTGTTTACTCTCTTCTAGTTTGTATAGAAATGATTAGAATAAGCAGGTATGTTTTAACAGCAGAATGCAGATTTTTCAAGGTTATTTTGCATAACCAGAAACTACCATCCCACTGAGGCAAATTCAATAATCTATATCAACCACCTTCTTGAACTTTAACATAAGGTAAAAATCTACCTTTTATCACCTTCCCAAACAATGAAACCCTGTTTGCAACGTTCACTCTAACAGAAGCTGAGACAGGAGCTGTGCGCAGTACAACCAGGTAGACATGAGCACCAAGCCAATTGTGCAGCCCTCGAGCACCTGGGAGCACTTAAATAGCAGCACTTCAGAGATATCTTCCCATGCAAATCAATAGAGAAATAAGTTTGCTTGGTGTATTTGTTTGTTCACCTAATGGGTGAACAAACACCTGCTTCTGTTTTTAAACAGTTCTTCTGTGCGTTTTTTTTTTTTTTTTTTTTTTTTTGACTGCAGCTCTCTGGAACACAGATTGTGGTCCTCTTTCTAAGAGGAAGACCTGTGCACAATTGCTATTTCTGATTAAGTAAATTTACCTGAGCTGCTTTGAAAAATCGGTCCTACCTGCATGCCTCAAAAAGAACCTTAGTAAGGAACAAGCAATTTTTCCCATCTTTAGCTAGATTTTGGCCCCTGGTTCACCAGAATTGATATTAAATCACTGAAGTGATCCTGTCAACATACGTGATGAGAGCAGAAATTGGTACCAGAAAAACAGCACACCATGACATCACTGCAGGAGAGAGTCTAGGGTATGTAACACAGGTCTTCTAACAGCCTTTATGTTCTGCTCTCAAGTCAGAGTCTATCCTGACACCAGGATAGTGTGGGGAAAAAAAAAAAAATATATATATATACACACACACACACACACGCACTTAAAAGGAAAACAATGTTCAGCTGTACTTATGCTCAAATATGTTATTTACCTGGTCTTACACAAAGTATCTTCTGGTCACTGCTGTTCATGTTTTTCAGTTTTTGATAAACGATGAAGCCAGCCTGCAGAGGAAAGCAAACAAAATTCAGTCACTGGGACTCTGTGGAAAAAGCACAGTTTAAAGACTAAATAAACAAAGAGACAATGAAAATCAGTTTGGCAAGCCAGAGCATGAATTTTTAGGAATACAGTTGTATGACATGACTCAAAAACAGTAAGTAAAACATTGAGTCACAGCAATCACAACCGCATAACATATTGCAGACCATTTCATAAAGGTGAAGCCCCAGCTCCAGGCCCACAGTATGGTGGATATTCTTAAGACCAGGTCCCAGTTTCATCATCTTTTGAAATTAGCTGCTGAGCAGACCTCTAAGGATTCCATTCCCCATGTCACCATCCGCTCCATCTCATTCAGATTTTATGTAATGCTCCAAGAAAATACTTACGAATCTACTAAGACAGATTCCACATATTTAATATTTCCCTTGATATGAATAAGAAGTTCTAACAGTGGGAAGCAGCCTAAGCCCAGGAAGGCGCTAATTAGGTTGCACATGTTAATCAAAGCATCTTGAAGAAGAAGGAGAAACAAGTTGCTCCCCCATGCTCTCTTGGGAGGTTCCAAAAGGCAGGCCAAGTGAGCAGAGCTCAGAAAGAAGCAGACATCGCCTGGGAAAAGCAGCTGCACCTGACAGCTTGGAGAACACAAAGCCCCTTTTTGCACTTGTTTGGGTCCTGCACCTTCGAAGGCCTGGTCCCTCCACAATTCAATAATTAACTAGAATAGAAATGCATAATGTTTTCCGAGACACAAAAGAAAACAAGGAGGAAAAGTGGAGCCACGTTGCCTACTTTGGTTACAGAAATAAAAAACTCAAGTGCAATATTCAAGTGGTCCCATAAAGAATATTTTCCTCACAGAGAGCAGACAGCTGTACATTAATAAATCCCTTCACAACACACAGAAAACCTAACTTGACAAGTACAGAGGCAACAGAACCTCCAGCAGATCTGGTTCATATACAGACTTGACTAAAAAGGGAGGAGAGGGGGAAAATAAATAAATAAATAAATAAATAAAGTCTTGCAACACATAGAACAGAAAAAAAGAGGAATTCATTGTAGACTCGGGACTATTTTGGTATGGAATTTCTTTTTCCCAAGCAATGCTCAATTTTATACCCAAACTCAATTGTCCACACAATACCCTATTCAAGTAATTTCAGCAAACGAGATTATTGAATCAAGTACAAGCAATAAAATCTTCAACAAAGATTTATTTTATGACAGCTCCAAATTAACACCGCAGTCTAAAATGCCATTTAAGGCAGAAAAGGTATCGGACAACTTGTAAATACGCCATATCTACAGCAGAACATAATCTTCATGTTTGCTATGTTCTGTAGCAGAAAGGCAACAAAAAAAGGGCAGCAAAAGGCACATGAGGAAAGAATTTTTTTAATAAGGAAAGAATGGCAAACTTTGTACATACATAAGCGTCTGTGGCTGCATACAATTTCTGCTTCTCATTCAGTGGAAATTCTTCCCATTTACTACAGCGGACAGACTTATCTTTCAGAAGTTGCTTGCCAAAAAGGTGTTTTACCAGGCCATTTAGACTCCATATTTCCTTACACTTCAGCTGAAAAAACAAAGATGACTTGTTTAAAGGGCAGAACAATTGTGCTTAATAAAACATACTCCTAAAAGTAGCAAAGCGTATTGATTAGGGGCAGAGCTCTGCGTTAGTCAGTACTAACTAGTTCTTCAGCAGCATTACTGTTCTTCAAGCCTAAATCTGCTCTTACCATATTAAGAGGTAGTTTGGCCATTAGAAATGTCTGCTTTCCTGCCCTAAACTGTATTTTTAGGATGTTTCTATGTTGTCCATCTGGAAAGACTACATTAGGACCAGATAAGTGCATGCATTGTCACACCACCAAAATATGATGTTTCTCTTTTTAATGTAGCCCAAGTCTTGTCTCTTGTTTTTTTTTTTTAACAAAATCGAGTATCAGTATTTGCAGTGACTTTGGTCATCGTTTGCATGCTTGAGAAACCAAGTGCAACCAAGTTCACTGGAAAACTCTAGAAATCACCCCAGTGCTGTTTTCTGTTGCTTTTCTCATTGTGTTATTCAAAGTCATCACAGCCTGTTGCCCTAATTGACTTTCCCAGAGGCAGTTTAGGAAATTTCCTTTCCGACTCTTGAGGATGAGACACACAAGTGTTGTCCTCCAATGCTCTAACCTGATTATTTTCAGAAGATGGACATCTGTCAAGCCTAATGAAGCCGTGTGGCATCACAACTTCACACTGTTGACTACCAGGAAAATAGGACTGGTCCTATTATCCAACCAACCAACCCTTCCCCTGCCCCCTTCAAACAAACAAACAAAAACAGAAAAAGGGAGGTTACTGAGAGACTGAGTACAGATATAGGTATATAGGTACAGGTATAGAATTTTGTATGCACAAAAGGCAGAAAATCTTGGAGCGACACAACAGAAATATGAATCGTAAGGATGATTTGGAAAGTAGCAAGCTTTTTGCCCTCTTCCCTAATAAACAGGCACAGAAATGTAGCTACATTTAAATTCAGAACATATGAAATATAACACAGTTTTAAAAAAGTAAGTAGCCAGACTGTGGAAACCTCCCTGACATGAGAGGACATACCACAAGCTTAGGAGTCACAGAAAGGAAGACACCGCTACATCCCTAGATTGTCTAACCCCTGCACTGAGGGCTTGCTGGAAGAGCAGACTCCCTGCACCAGGTAGTGGGAGCAGGAAGGGGGACTCCCTTGTGGAGGTATCAGCACTGTCTGCTGCATGTCTGTCATTTAATCCTAAAGGTTCAAGGCACTGCTGAGAAACGTATGGCATTGAAAGCAGAATACCTGACAAAATTACTGCACTGTATGAAGAAAGGGCGGGGGGGAAGATAAAAAAATCACATCTGCAACCAAGTTAAAAATGCTCTACCTTCTAAATGAAAGAGGTGAACAGAATTGAGAGAGGGAAGAAGGGCCTGTTAAAAATTAGCCCACTGTAACAGAATTTAATTCTGCACACTTTCTTGAGAGATCTTAGGAAGCCTCAAGCTCCTCTCCTGTGAAGACAATAAGTTTCCTTTTGCCCAATTTAAAAGGTAGCCCTCCCAAAACAAGAAAAAAAAAAACAATTTAAGTTTTACTTTCTCATTAGCAAGGTCAGACAGCTCCACCAAATTCTTCATTTTGATTTCAAAGTCACTCATCAGCTTCCATTGATCTCCCTCAATTCCTACGCCAACCTTTTTAATGGTTTCATCCTCAAGCAGTCTTTGGAGTCCCTTAGGAAAACCTAAAATAGATTAAGCCCAAACTTTAGAAACTAAATGCTGAAATACGACAGATATTCTAATGCAAATATTAAAATCCTAGCACAATACCACCTGTGAAAGCCTGTGCCTTTTTTTCTCCCCCTCCCTGGTAAAGAGAAACTCCCAAAAGATGTGATGTCTGTATGGTTCAGTTTGTACTACTGTGGAGTGACTGCAAAATCAGTTGGCTAAAATATAAACAAGTAGGAAAGAAATACTGAAAATATGCACATTCATTTTGTGCCTGAGAGCAAGTCAAGTCTTCCTGAGACTTCCATTTCATTTGTCTAACTCGTATTCAAACCAAACAACAAAAAGACAATGTCTCTAGGGCAAATATATATATATATATAATATAATCTGAGGAATTGGATGCACATGAAACCAAATATAATACTGTTTTACTATTTGCCACATGATAATTATTGGTGTTCTGCATCTAGTGGAAACACCTCATATCATAAGCATGAGCAATTACCAGAATAGACTTTGTGGTATGTTCTCAGTCCTAGCACTGAGCTGGTCCAAAAAAAACCAGTACACACAGTTAGGCAACCAAATCCTTCACCTAGGCCAGATAAGTCAATCAAAATAATAATCAGTCCAAATTGATCTCATGGGAATCCCAGATCAAAAGGCGAAGTTGAAGATTAAGACAACACAGGTACTTGATAGCAAACTGAAAGTTGCTATTTCTGCCCACTACTCCTGATTTCATCAGCTTTTAAAATTCACAGCTTCTTATTTAGACACACATCTCCAGGAAACTGCAGCTGGATATACTGAATTAGTCCCAAAGTGAGTTCCAGTACCTACAAATGTGCAGCATTTCACAAATACAAAGCACTTATGGGCTTGGTTGGTTTTGCTTTCAGATTTTTCCTTTTCAACAACATAATAAACATTTATATATACCAGCAATCACCGTATGTCACTGATTCTATTTTACACAATAATCTCCATGCTTTTATGGCCTCGACTGACATTTGGTACCCACTTACAGAACTATCGTGGGAATCTGTGGCTCCAAAATGCTGGCCGCCTTGACGATGGCACTGCCACAGCACCTCAGCCAAAACAAGCTGGAGGGCCCTCTGAAGGGGAGACACATGGTGGAGCTAAATTAAGGCATATAGTACATGCCACTAACTTCATGATAAGGAGCTTTTCACCCAAGAACGTCACGATGAAAACCTTCAAGGAGAGAAGCTTCCCAGTGAGCAACTTCTGCTCCATTTCTGCCATGCCATTTAAGAAAACAAATAAACAAAAACTATATGAACTACAAAAGTCCAACTTCAATACCTCAGAGGGGCGGCAATCTGAGGAATGGGATACTTTGGAAACAAAAGTTTTTAAAGGAAAACAGTGACTATAAAATGTAAAACTGCAAAGAATTTTACTAAAAATAACTAAGAAGAAAAGTTGTTGGACTATATATACACACTCCTCACATTAAGAGCAACATTAAAATAAATATTTGCAGCACAATGTTGTAAGCCTTGTCCATTTGACTAGATGTGCCAGCATAATGGTCCTGTAATCTGAATCATCATCAATGGACTATGGCTCATGGCACAAGGTCAGTTCAAAGTGCACCTCCCACGGCCACAAACAAGCTTAGAAAGAGGCCGGGGCAGAAGCTCTGTCTTTGGCCGTCACCCGCTTGGCAGCCGCTGATGTACAAGACACAGAAACGCTCTGTATTCTAAAGCCAAAATTGTTTGTCTTTTTGTTGATGCTGGATAAGGCTGTCTCTTCTCTCCTTTGCTTCCTTTCCTCAAATCTCTTGTGCACTCATACCTTTCTGGCTCCCAGATTGAATAACCTCCAGGAATTAAGTTTTCCACCCCATTTGCTCTAAATGACAAAGGATTGCACACCACCATTAAACTATCACTATTATACCTCAGCATACGCACCCTGGGGAAATCAGACATCTCAGAGACACCTTTTCAATCTAACAAACCAAAGGGTTTAAAATAGCATTGGTTTATCCCTATTCCTTTTGGGAAGCTTTTATTCAACCCTTCCGTATTATAAGGGAAAGGAGGGAGAAGGTGATTTTTCCCCCACCTCGATCAAAGCTAATGTAAAATATTTGTTACTGCTGAAAGCAAAGCTCAGATCAACTAACACGCAACATAGTAACTCATGCCCAGACTGAGAGAAATAGAGGAATTACAGTACCTGACATGGAAGAGAGATGAAACAAGTAACATTTCTCCTCAGTCACACATATTTGGATTAGAGCTATTTTTGCCATTTTTCCTTTAGTATAGGATGGTGGCCATTCAATATCAAATCCAACAGCAGCCCCATCAGATAAACTCCCCCTGAAAAGAGATTGACATTCTGCATTTAGCTGCCTTCCTGTGAGCATTTAAGATACCAGACTTAAATCATAAATAGAGGCTTGCATCTTTGCAGTATATTCTTCCTTTCACAGGTATGGCACACAGAAATGACTTCATGATGGCTTTCAGCATACAACCTTATATAGCAGGGTGAATTCTTGCTTCTCCAAAAAGCTGCATAAAACCTTTTGAACCAGCTTGATTTCTGACAGACAGTACTGCATGAAATAATCACACACAAAATGAGAAGGAAGAGTTTATTTTCCCTCGAAAGTTTGCTCTTTATTTATCCTGCTGCACTGAAAATTTCAGAATTGAATAATTATCTCAGAAAGATGAGCTACGCTAATCAAAAAAAAAAAAAAGTCTGTTAGCATCATGAATTAGGATTTCTTCAAACATCCATTCCCCAGTGTGTATGTTCACAGTTCACATATGCTCTTGATTTAATATAGTTCCTATTTTGGACATTAAAAATCAAGGAACTATACATACCACATACAACAGAGCTGCATCAGAGCTTGCATTGCACAACTCCATTTAAAGCAAATGCAAGGTTCAACCACAGCATCTTCCAGGAAAAGTCCAAATGCAAAACTGCGAGCACACAGCACCGCACACAGATGCATTCTGAAAATTCTCCTCCCTGTGGATGAGCGAGGGATATCCCTCACAGGGATAACTGGTTGTCAGGAGCAATAGTTTCCCTCTGCACTTGCAACCACTGTGCTTTGTGAAATGTAACAAGATAGTCACTATGACCAGAGATTTTCTCTGGCTGACCTCTGGGACACAAAATGCACAATATCAGCCAGTAGAAGCAGACAGAGAGAGAAGCCAAGTCCTTTTCAGAAGGGAAAAAAAAAGAAAAAAGAAAAAAGAAGAAAAGAAGAAAGAGAGGAAGAGCCATTACCTGATATCTTCAGAAAGAAGGGAACAGTCGCTGGCATCGTAGCTGTAAACGACAGAGCCGCAGAACTCCAGGAAGGGCAGCCCGTCCTCCAGAAGGCTCCTGCGAACATTAAGCTTCTGCAGAAAAATATTTGGAAGAGAGTCTGTTGTAGACCACAAAACAGAGGCATCATGCAAAAGAGGCATCAGCACTACAACCATTATATACTATGTCAAAGCCATATCCCAGCAATCTAGGACTCATCACTGCAAGATGGTTGCAAAACCACACTCCACGCGCAAGACTACTAACACTAGCAATGGACTAATCCTTCCTATCAGAAACTTTGGGTTGACTCCTTGATTTATTTGCTAAACGCCACATACTTGAGACCGGAAGCACACAGACTGAATTTGCACCTCGACTGACCCTTTTTGGATTATTCCAGCCAAACGGATTCAAATCATTTTCAAAACAAGCTTGGGGGGGGAGGGGGGGGCGAGGGAAACAGAGTTTTGATTGGATTAAAAAAACCTCAGCGCTACTTGAAATGCAGTAGCACCTTCCCAGATCAGAAATCTGTCAAGCAGCAGCCTTTGAAGGGCATTGTGAAATTCATTTAGATTTAGTCAGGCTATAAATCCCTCCATTCACAAATTCAGATGAGAGCAGAACCTCACACGTCTGACTGTCCCCAAAATAAACCTCACTGCTCTGTGAGAATAAAATTGAGGAATTCCTAATTCTCAACCAAGTCATTTGGCATCTTCTGGGTACTCAGCTCTGCAACTCCATTCACGGTCTTGTTAGACCACATTTTGCAAAGAAGAGAGGGCAGAAGCAGCAAAGAGCTACAACATCTGTGGATAAGCTGCTGTTGGAAAGAACCCTGTTTACTTGGTGCCATGCATCTGCCAGCCTATTTCACTACATACATGATACTGCCAGCTAGAAGCCTGTCGTGCAGTAAGTAAAATCCATGGTTTTAAAACCACGGGCAGTATTTAAATGGACTGACTCTGTCAACTGAGTTCTGGTTTACAGTTTTAAAGCTTAAGCATGCAGGAGAATGTGACATTGAACTTTCCAGTCAGTGCTGGTTCTTCTCGGGGGTCTAATTACCCAACAAAGATGGACTTGGGATCTTATTCCAACTGCAAAACACCTGCAATATCTGGACTCGCCTGCATGCAGAACCTGTATGTTGATAACAAACATGCGCAAAGCTAAGATGACAGTGATAAATCTTAATAGTAAGTTTTACCATACTCTTTAAAGAATGGAGAAAAGCCTGTCAAGCAAAAGCAGGCTCCTTGCATAAAACAGTTTGTTAACACAGTTTCAGAAGTGATAAACAGCCTGGAAGAGGGAGATTCTGAAACCACAAGCAAAGATATTGACCATTTCAAGTTTACACAAAGAATCCTTTCCTCCAGTTAATGAGAGTTCATCAAGCCCCCTACAAAAAAGAAACTAGGAAAGTGGGACACAGACTGTGTCTGAGCAAGTGAAAATCATGTTGTTTTCTATTGACTTTTTTTTAATCTCCATGCTACAAACCTTCTTTCTTCCCACTTTGTAATGGAAAACTGAAGTGAATCTTCTGCTCTTCTTTCTTTAATTAGTGTTCTGATTGTTAATGCTTCTTAAGATCTTACAGGTTTGCCTTTAGTGGAAGGTTTATACTTAAACTGCTCATTTATGTAGGAAAAAACATACAAGTAGGAGCACATTAACTGCTAACACCAGAAATTTAGCCAGAGTACTGATAACCAGCCGAGTCATAAACTGCTCAAAGTCCCGAAGGGGAATTATTGGTCTTAAGATAAAACAGCTGTAAACATCCCAGCAAGATAAATCAGAGGCCCAGTCCTAACTAAGTGTGTACGGGCCAATGTTGTTTTACTGCACAGTTTAAAACAGACTACGTATCTTTCCTCAACATGACAGCGTACCTTTTTATCGGTCAGAATTTCCTCTTGGTTCTGTGCAAGCATCCACTGTGGATATTTATTCTGCAGAGCGGTAGTTGGCAACTCCACTTCATTCATTTTCTCACATGTCTATCACTTTTCTTCATAAGAGAGCAAAAAATGCAAAGAGTCAGTAATTTGTCCAGAGGCAACTTATAACTCGTTCAGTTTTTAGGCTGGGAAAAAACAAACAGAAACAAACAGGATCACACTGTGACCTTAAACGCCCTGTGAAGGAGAAAGGAGCTCTACAGAGCGCCCACCCTAACCCGTGGAAACACCTCACACGATACTAAACGGGAATGAAACAAATCAAAACCAAGCGAGAAGTCTCTAAAGCCCCCCTGGGGGAGCAAAGATTCAGTCTCGTTTCACCAGTTCAGACACGGACCCACCCGCTGCCAACACAAGGGTCAACACAGCCACCGGGCACAGAGGAGCCTCCCCTGGAGCAAGCCGCTTTGCAGCTGTTCGCGCTTGAAGACGCACCCTGAAGATGCGAGTTTCACCCCCGAAGCTCGGCCACCTCTTCCTGCCAGGGACCCCCCTTTCTAGCGCCCAGCCATGGCCTGACCCCACCCGTCGCGGACGGGAAGCGACACGAAGCTGCCCCTCGGCCTCGGCCTCGGCCTCGGCCTCGCCGCCGCAGGGCCCCGCCGGCTCCCGCACCCCCGGGGCCCCGCAGCCGGGCGGGCCC
>JAWLRI010000270.1:290344-302032 GCA_034781795.1 Crypturellus tataupa
CCGGGGGGGCCGCGGGGCCGGCGCCGGGCAGGCCCCGGTGCTGATGCTGCCGCCCGCGTGTGTGCTCTGTGCCGCCCGCAGCTGATCGGTGAAGATGGAAAGAGGGAGAGGAGGAGGAGGAGGAGGAGGAGGAAGGAGCCTGGGCGGCTCGGGCCTGCCGCGGAGCGCGTACCCGCAGCCCCCGCAGCAGTACCACTACGCGGCCTCCTCGCAGGGGGGCTGCATGGAGATCCAGGAGCTGGCCTCCAAGCGGGTGGACATCCAGAAGAAGCGCTTCTACCTGGACGTGAAGCAGAGCTCCCGCGGGCGCTTCCTGAAGATCGCCGAGGTGTGGATCGGACGGGGCCGGCAAGACAACATCAGGAAGAGCAAGCTGACGCTCTCGCTGTCCGTGGCCGCGGAGCTCAAGGAGTGTCTGGGCGACTTCATCGAGCACTACGCGCACCTGGGCCTCAAGGGCGGCCACGGCCACCGACCGGAGCACAGCAATGGCAAAGAGCAGCCGCCGCGGCGGCGGCAGCAGCCCCAGCCGCCGCCGCCACCCTCGCCGCCGGCGTCGCTGGGCTCGGAGGAGCAGCCGCACAGCGTCCTCAAGACGGAGTACATCGAGCGGGACAACAGGAAGTACTACCTGGATCTGAAGGAGAACCAGCGGGGCCGCTTCTTGCGCATTCGGCAAACGGTGAGTCGAGGACCCGGCATGATCGGCTACTTCGGGCACAGCCTGGGGCAGGAACAGACTATCGTCCTGCCGGCACAAGGCATGATCGAGTTCAGGGATGCTCTGGTGCAGCTGATCGAAGAGTACGGCGACGGGGACATCGAGGAGCGCCGCGGCGGCGGCGAGGAGCCGGCCGAGCTCCCCGAAGGCACCTCGTTCCGAGTGGACAACAAGCGGTTCTACTTTGATGTGGGATCCAACAGGTACGGCATTTTTCTGAAGGTAAGTGAGGTGAGGCCGCCGTACCGTAACACCATCACTGTTCCGTACAAAGCGTGGACAAGGTTTGGGGAGAATTTTATCAAGTATGAAGAAGAGATGAGGAGGATTTACAACAGCCATAAAGAAAAAAGAATGGATATCAGAGGGGACAGTGGCGAAGAGCAAGAGGGTCTTGAATAGAGTGCATTGAACTGGCCATCTGGCAAAATTAAATTTTAAAAAAAGGGAAAAAAAAAGCGGAAATTGGTGAGAGGAACTGATCTAAAATAATTTGAAATTGCCCCCATTTTTTGTAAAAATCCTTTTTTGGGTAGTTATTATTAACTCCAGAGTACATAATGTTGCAGGAGTCTTGTTATCATGTTAAATTACACTCAGACCATCTCTGTATTTCTTGTGAAATACCAACCTCCCAAGTCTGTATGAGTCAGCTGCTTCAAGTGTGGAAGACTATGGAAGTACACATATCAGCACAAAAAAAAGAATGACATTCTGACCTTTAAATAGTCTAGATAAGGCTTGTGTTGCACTTCAATGTGATACAAAAGAACCTCACGCTGAAATGTATTGGTTTCTGCTTAAGCCAGATTTTTCTGGGAATGAATTCTGTCTGTGCTCAGCCAAAAGGCATCTGCCAAGCCAGTCAACTTCATGTTAACTGCTCATACATGTCTGAGGAGAGGTAGATATTTTGAAATTAGCACGATTACTGGGTTTGAAACAATATTCTCTACAGGTAAAATCTTGATAACTGGTCAGACTTTTAAAAATGCACTGGTAAAGGGTGGAAAACTTGTTATTTAATTTTGCAGTTTTGTGCTGACCAGAATACCCTGAGTATCCCAGGACTGTGGAGCTGTGGTTGCATTCTAACCCATCTGAATTAATAGCCACGAATACCAGCCCATTCTTCATCTATGTGTTCTGCCCTTGCGAGGCTGGTGTTTTAATGCATTTCTCAAATTTTCAAAAGCTATTTTTGTAGTGGGGGTGTTATGGGTTCCAGCAAGCGGCTGCGAGGCAGGTGCCAAGTGATTGCGGTTATCGAGATTCCTGGGTTCCCTCCCAAACGGGAGATTAATGCAGTTGTGATGTGCAAAGTGTGAGGAAAACGCGGGCATTTTTCTCCTCCTTCTGTGAGAAAGACCTTTGGGGGGTTTGGTGCACCATTTGATTCGCATAAAAATGCATCTCGATCATATTTCCCTGGAATGCGTTTTCAGTGCCATGGTGTCTTTGTCACGTTGATTTCACAGATGTTGCTGTCCTGAGGTAATATCCATGTCCTGCTCTCACCTTCTCCCCACCCTCTCAAAGCCGAGGCCCTGATACCTGATTGTGAAGTCCACCAGTGTCTGTAACATCAGGGTTACAGGTATCCCCTCTTGCAAAATAAATCCTCTGCTTGAGGGAAAATAGGTAGAATTACCTGTTTCGGAGGCCTGGAGAGGGTTTTCCCAAATTCTTTGGCATTTTTTCAGAGATAAATATGTACCATGGAGTTTCTTGGCCATTTGGGGACCAGTTCTCTTTCTTCCAAAATCATTGCGAGTATGACCAAGCTCCAGGTACTTTGAGTAAATGCATTGCCTACTTTTAAGGCTTTTTTTTTCAGTATGAATTACTGCACCAAATCAGATATTTATAACCATGTGATTTTTTTTTTTGAAATTATTTATTTATTTTGTTTACAGAGTGGCCTCGTGCACATGTGGACCATCTATTTTCTGATCCAACCATTACATGTTCTTGCTAATCAGCTTAGAATCAAATTTACCCTGAAACCAAACTGTTTTTGGCTCTTAGTTTGAACTCACCTGCATGGCCACGTGAAATCCAAACGTGATTCTCTGGTACATTGTGAACTGCAACCAGAAAGGTCGGGTATGCGGGGTAGGAACTAAGAGGATAATCTGGACTTAAGTTTGCATTCTAAAAGTAGTCAACTTGTTTAACAAAAAAAAAAAAAGAAAAAAAAAGAAAAAAAAAATATAAGCTTGCACCAAAGTCACCAAAGAACCTTTAGGAAAATGTTACGGTTGTGACAGGAGGTAAGAAAGTTAATTTCACTGTTTTAGGTGATGTCCCCTTTACATGAAACCACTTTAAGCAGTTACTACAAATGAGGTTTGGCTTAATGTCAAAACTACCATCTGTTTATGTGTAGATTGATCTTTCAGGTGCTTTTCAAATGATACTACAGGTTTTTCATTCCACCACTTGAACTGCTAGTGGACTGGGATGGCTCAGCCGGATGTTATAGGGGTCCTGGTTCATTTGGGCTTTTGGAGCTTTGGTCCCAACATTTTCTTTTTTTTTTTTTTTTTCGGTGAGTCAAAAATAACCCTAAAATGAGTTTGTATCGTCTTGTTGGTGTGAAAGGAGAGTTTAGCGAATAAGCTGGCGATCCGCTGGCTGCTGCTGCCCGTCACAGTGCCTGGAGCAGAGAGTAGCTCAGCAGAGGTTCCAACCTACGGAGCTGTGAATGTACAAACTGCTTCCCCGCGCTCCCCCTTCCCCGCGTGGCTTCCCTCCCCTCCAGCTTTGGCATCTTCCAGTCAAAACTAAGCTCCGATGTTGGAATGTGCCTAAGTTACGTGTTTGTTGTGAGTGCTTGTGCATTCCATGTGCTGCTTTAGAGATAGGGAAGAAAATATTTGCTATGCGCACGGTGATGAAAAAGCTGTCTTTTCTTCACAGATTTAAAAAAGAAAAAGCAAAATGGCTTTCGTTATTGCTCCCCGTTGCCATTTTGACTAACTTAATGCAGTCTGGCTGCATCTTAGTGAAACTGAGATCTGCCTCTGCTTAAACCTTTTTTTTTTTAATATCCTTTTCCTGTGTTCATTAATTGGCCTTCTAATTGCATTAGGTTATTGCAAATACGGACCAGGGAATGAGCATCTGCTGGCACTGGGCAGGGCTCAGTTCTGGTCCGTGTGAGCTCTGTAGGATTAACTAATGCATTTACTCTCCCCAAGCGGGTTGCACCTTAGTATCTGAAACTGGATCAAGATCTTGGAGTGAAACAGCCCATGACCGATGGGTAGAGTGCAAGAGAACGGGTTTCCACCGATATGTAAAGCACTGATGTTTGCAAATGTTGTCATTTGAGGATAATAACAGGCTAACTCAAAATGTAGCAATGCAAGAGTTTGACGCCTAGATTTGGAAACGGGTCCCTCGTTATTTTTGGCAGTGCGGTTTCAGCTTTTGAGGGCAGCAATAACGTAGGCTGCCTGTGTGCAGAACGGCCCCCGTGTAATGCTTAGGAGTGCTGAATTCCTAATGCATTTTAAATTTTCATGCTTTCTGCCCTAAAACTGCCATGTCCCTTAAACTTGAGAAAACACAAGCTTATTTGCACTAGAAAGAACGGCCAAAAACAATTCTAGGAGGACAGGGTGAAGAGCACCGGTCTGAACCTCTTTTTTTCTGTTTTGTTTTTGTTTCTCATGAGAGAATTTTGCGTGAAAGGCCTCACCTCTGTTGCAAAATTGTATGGTCCAGGCAGAAAGTCTGTCAGTTCAATAATGAAATCCTGATGCACTTTATATTGTGTAAATAATAGGAGCACGTTCCTGCCACTGGTCTGGTAGGGGGTGCTTCGGTACCGTAGTCTAGGGGAGATGTCGTCTCCCGCATGCGCATGTCTGCTAGAGAGCTCTCGGTGCTCGATCCAGACCCGCTCGCACGGTAGGGAAGGGCAGGCGCTGCAGCAGCGTCCGGCCACATCGGGGGGAGCCTGGGTTCAGTTCTGGCTTCCTGGAGCACCCCAGCTCTGGACGGTCCTCGCGTGACATCTGTGCATCGGGCCTCGCGGGTCTGTGTTGGGATTTAAGCGCGTGTTTTTGAGCTCTCATCTTCAGGGAGCTGCACCGGGCTGCTTGGCTTCCTCCCCTGTTGGCACACGGAGGTTTTATCCCGGCTCTGAGGGGCTGCGCGGGCTGCTCCCGCGCTGCAAAGCACCTGGACCGTCCTGCGTGGTGACCTGCAAGGGAAGGTGGCAGAACCGTGCAGAGAGGCTCTTCCAAAGCCCCGGCCTTGCCCTCGCCCTGCAGAGAGGCTGTTCTCAAGCAGTAGGAGGTAAATACACTGCCCCACAACACGGGGGCTTATGTGGGGTACGTCTGCACGGCACGCGTGGTGCATTTACCTAGGGAGAAGCCGTGGTGGGCTTGGTAGTCTGCTCTTTGTCATAAATGTTTTATATGTACTCAATATATTAAAAAATCCATATTTACATATAGGCATTAATATATTTACGTGTGTATATTGTACCTTGTAGTAGCTCATAGCGAAAGAATCTATTTATCAAAAGAACATGGCCCAAAGGTGGGGTGTGAGAGGTGGTTTCTCCAACTGTGAGTTTGGATGAACATGTTATTTCCCTGAGAGCTGTTTGTGTGGTGTTTTATCTTGACCCTTTTAAGATTTCTGCTTCTGAGGGCTTTCATCTGGCTTTCGGTGAAGGTGCAAGGGGGAAAAAATAGCTGAAAAAAAAGGCAAATCATGTATTTCGAGGCGGTGCTTGCTTAAACCAAGAGTTGTTGCTGAACTAAGAGCCTGCACGTCCTGCAGGCCACGTTTTAAAATCTCCCAAGTCTGCAGACCCGTAGTACAATATTCATACAATCCCAAACACGTCATTAGTGTCAGAAAACTGATCTTTATGCAAAAAAATATAACAAGCAATTACCAAAATCGGTTTTGACACGCATTTTTTTTCTGTTACGGATGTCTTGGTCTGATTGCATCGTTTTTCTCCCCTACACTAGTGACCTAAACTCATGAGGCAAAAAGTTGGTAGCACTTAGGAATCCCGCTGCTCAGAGGAGTTGCAGCCCTTTTATGCAAAATTGTAGTCACTTTTATAGCAAAAAAAGATTTATTGTTGCGTGTTTTTATTGTGGAGATCTTGCACCTTCTGGAAATTGAAGTAATAAGCAGATTTTAGCTCCATTTTTGCTATTTGTACTGTACGTATGGACGTACAATGTATACAATAATTTTTAATGAAAAATATGCCTTCCACTTAATTTCCTATGCTGTTTCCTTCAAAACTAAAATTGTTTGTTGGGGTATTTAAAATGCACCTTTCCCCTCCTACCACTCAATTCCCTTATTTATCCAAATAAGACTACACTTAATTTACAATATGTTATGACATGATACTTCCATTTTATTCCTCTTCATGGATGAATTCAGCAGAAATTTTGGAAAGATCACAAAAAAACACGGCTAAGGATTTAGCAGTTTGTAACTGGATGTAATACTGATACGTCCAATAGCTGGACAAACATATTCCCATTTGCAAACACAAGTGAAGTTGGGGCCCAACAGCTTTTGCTGAAATGAATGATGTTTCTGGAGCAAATCCCAGTGACGTGAACACTTGCATCACCGTGAGAAGCCGGTGCAATGTGTCTCGCACTGCTTTACCTACAGGATTTCCCCCATACGCTGTCTCTGTTTCTTCCCTCAAAGTTTTTTTTTTTTTGCATGTGAGAGGGAAATAAAGGGATTGTGGCCATTCCCTGCGATTTCCAGGGTAACCTGTTGGATGGGCCCTTTGACAGCAGATTCAAATCAATCTCCTTATCCAAGCAGATGCTGCAGTATCCACAGGTTATTTCAGGGTTGTTTTTTTGTTTGCATTTTGCTTCCCATAGTTATGCCTTTAAGATATATTCTCTGTTCAGCAATGGTTCTGTCTTATTTATACTATTAATGCTCTTTGTAGTCGTCTCTTTGGCTGACCCCATTTTTATTTTGTTTCTGTCTGGAGTCGTTATAACTTTCTTGCATAGTTACAACAAGCGAGTTTGCGTATCTGGAGAAACAGATTTATCTGTTACACTTTTTCTTTTGCTCTCTGTCGTCATGAAACACGGGTTTGATGAACTTTCTTTTTTTCTCTGGACAAGGTGCTCTGGAGCTCCAGCATTTGGAAGAAGCTGAAGCCAGATCTTTTACCACTCTCTCCCTTCAAAGTGGGCAGAAGCTTTAATAGGCTGATACCAATTTTTGGCAAGTCTTTTTGGTGCTAGTGGCCGTCATCGCAATAGAATTTCTCCCCCTAATATTTTATCATGCCCATGTTCAGTTCCCCTCTTATATTGTCATAGAGGCAACGATATTCATTCAATCCAGTTTTAGAAACCTTCTGGGTAACCAGCTGCCCCGCAGTACACATAGGCAGCTTGAGCGGGTTGCACATAAATTAACCCTAGCTAGTGGTATGTAGATCAAAACACAAGCAGCATTTGGCAACAGGAGCCAAAACGGTGTTTTTTCCAGTAAAATTCCAGCTGATAAAATACAGCGGATGTACATATTGTAAGGTGGTGTTTCTTTGTGACGTGTGAAAGAATCCCAAGAGCAGCTGGATGTCGGGAAATTCGGCTGGATTTCAGTGGGGCAGGTTTCCCCCCTGACTCCAGCGTGAGCCACAGGCCAAGCAACCCATCTGTTTTACAGGTCCTTCCTTGCGCTTTCTTGTCTACACATCATCATGTTTGCGTTCTCTCATTAGGAAACAATGTTTGTTTGTTTGTTTGTTTGTTTGTTCTTTTTTGTTAACAAGGTGGAAGTCAGAGATGGCATTGACTCAAACTTGGTTTTTCAAAACCACCCGTTTTTAGCACTTTGATATCATTTTGGCATCTCTACAGCTAATGTGATCGGGTTGCTCCTTCCGCGTGCCAAGGCATCGTTTTAAGTGTCAGCCCCAAACCTCATGGGTCTTTTATTTATTTTAAATCCTGGGCCCTTGTACCGTACTCCGTGTTTCTTTCCTGGCCTTTTCCTGCCTGTTGTACGTATCCGTGTAGTACGTGGAGGTCCTGGACAGGACCCGCTCTGATTCCCCTTCCTTCCTTTTTGACAGGCTACCTCTAAGTGCTTAAAGTGGCAAACGGGGATTGCTTTAGAAAGCAGCCACTTTAAACCCTTTGCAGAAAAATACTCTGTCTTCTAGACACCTCAAACCTGCCCCGTGTGCTAGTTGTCAATAGGGAAGGAAAACACCTCCTGGGGTTTAGTTTTTGCTTAGGAACATGGCCGGTTAGATTGGTTCCTTCAGCAGCGTGGAGCAAATTCCTCCTGCAGGCAGAAGGACTTTGTGTCTAGCTGTTTCTTCACCATAATAATTTGCCATGGGTGGATTAATTTGGAAAACCAAAAAGATGCTTCTTTCTGTGAGCTGATTGAAGACAGCTGAGGCTTTCTGCCCAGCCCCACTAAGCACAGCACTGATATAACATCTATGAATTTATATATGTGAGCACACAAATTAGCATGGGGGGAAGAGAAATATTAAATATATATATATATATATATTATAATAATGATCTATTTCCTGTTTCCAGTAGGTCGTTCACTTTTGATACCTGACAATTTTTAAGTGCTGTCTGTTCCATTTTCTACGTCAGACGTGTCCAATGTGTCTGCCTGGCGCTCCGGGAGCTGTTTGGGACTGCGGAATGGAGAGTGTTGTCCATAGGGCGGCTGCTCTTTTACGTTGCAGGAAAGGGAAGGTACAGCCAAAGCCGGAGGGGACTCGGGGGAAAGAAGGGCTGTCGGAAACAGCTTTCGAGAAACCATGCCTGGCTTTGAGGAGCCCATCGTGTCACTGTTAACAAGACACTTTGCATGTGTAGATCCTGATGGGTTTTTTTCCACACAAGTGTTGGTTCTCCTGAGGTTTGATCTGCAGAAGTGGTCAGTGTTGTTGAGGAACGTACCGAGTCGATAGTTCTGCACTGTTTGGAAGGTACACGTAGGATAAGCTGTACAATCTATATCTTTTTTTCCAACTTAAACAGTTTGTCAAATCATCCTGTCAGGTTCTCCAGCGATGGGTATCCAGAGCCTGCTGTTAGATAGCTTTCCTCCTATCGAGCTTGCGTTTCACTTGCTGCCATCTGAGCCTTTTGCTTGTTGTCTGTTGCACGTGTTCTGCGAGAGCAGGTCTGGAAACAGTTTGTCCTCTTCCTTCCTGCAGCGCCTCTACATCATTCAAGACTGTTGTCAGGCCTCCCCTGCATCCTGTCCTACACAAATACAAAGTCTTCCACCAAGGATAATTTTTAACCCTCATCCAGTTCTTACTGCTTCTTGTTGCTAGACCCTTTCTAATGAGTCCCTCTTTCTAGAATCCACAACCGGGGTCGCTGCAATCGTAGCAGCCTTGGGCAGACGGATTGCAAACAGTAAAAGGACTTGTACACCCAGAAAAGCTGATTTCTCTTTTGCAACAGCACCTTATTGATTCATGTACAGTTTGTAACTGTGCCCTTCGAGGTCTTTCTGGTAGAACTGCTACCAAAACAGGCAATTCTCTCTCCATAGTCATTCAGATGTGATTTCTTTGTTTTTGTACACAGTAAGGCAGCAGAGCACCATTTATGCCTCTGCTGATATCCAAATACATTGGAGACAATGTCCATGTCTCCAAGGACATTGGAGAATCAATGCCATCAACACGCATTCTTCTACATTGACATTCCCTCCACCATATTCACATGTTTTATGATTTGTAGGGATCGTTTCAGCGCCCATGCTCTTCCTGTCAGTAGGCTCTCCTTTCTGGTACATCCACTGTGAGTGTCTGATGTAGAGGGAAAAGGGTGCTATTGCAAATCGGCCTTTCCAAATCCCTTTAAGGTAGAAGTTGGCCATGACCGAACAAGCACAGGAGCTGTTCCTGCTTCCTCCAGAGAAGTTTTAGGCACCTTTTTTTTTTCCTGGGTGGGGAGATGTTCGCGTCACGCTGCACAGTGACTATTTCACGTGTGTGTGGCCATCTCCTCCCCAGCCCCGCTGCAGGCAGGGCCCGTTCAGTGACTGAAGGGCTCTGGGGATTTCTTTTTCCCAAGCCCCAGAAGCTGCAGCTCTGTGACAAGTTAATTGGATTGTCCTCAGTAAAGTGTTTATTGCAAGATGATCCGACAGCTCTGTGTGAACAGGACTGGGACGGAGTCCCCGCTGTTCCGTGCAGCTCTCAGCAGGCTCTAATCCCTCGGCACGTGCGTCTGAGCGCCGTCCGGTGGGGCCAACCACTCACTCCTGCTGCCCGGCAGTTGTTCTTCCTTTCATCCTCTCCCTAGGGGGAAGGCTCAACGTGCCAGTGGAATCCCGTATTTTGGACATAACTCAAGTATCCGGGCTGCTCACCGTTAAGGGTAAGCAGAGCAGTGTGTGCAAGCCCCAGGGGCTGCCCACAGTGGGAGCAGGACACACGGCTCCTTCCCACGTGGCTGCCTTTGGCTTTGGCACTCCGGCTTCCACTGCGGAGACGCTTCCTGCAGCAACGTGAACCAGCTCAAAACGACAGGATAGGGCAGTATCCAGGGTTGCATTCTGTCATTTGCTTTACTTTTTAATCAGCTCCCACATAAAATAAATCTCCAGTCTGTTCCTCTTGGCCTGGTCTCCACTGATGGTTTTTTTGAGCCCTTCAAGGTATAGCAATATCATTTTGTCCCTTAATTTTCATGGAGCCTGAAGGAGTTTTCAAGTCACGGTCTCACGCCGTTTGATCGAGAACACAACAAGCAGGAAGCTTTTAAAATGTTGGCTCATGGTCAATCTGACATCATGGAAAAAGAGAAATATCATTTCAGCTGATGCGTAGTAGAACACCTCGCAGACGCTGTGTTGTGCTGCAGTGAGTAAGGATTCATGTATGGACGTAGAAATAATTTGTAAAGAGGGCTTGAAATAGCTCCTGGGCTTCTGCTTGTCCTTTCGGCCACATCGGCCGGGAATGACATCCCGAGGTGCGAGGACCTGGTTCCTCTGGGTACACAAGCCCACATTGTCCCGCCAGCCCGTGAAGGGCTCCGGCTTTTGCAGCACATCCCCGCTGCAGCACTTGGACCCGTTTCTTCATCTTCCAGCCACAGAAGTCAGGAAGTCAGTTCCTGCGCCACTGATTCTAGATCCGAGGCAAAAAAAGGGACATGCATTTCCGAGAGATGGGCTCTCCTCCTCTCCCCTCGGACTTTGGGATGTTCCTCCTTCCTCTAGATCCGAGTCTTTGCTCCTGTAACAAGGCTCTTCTGGGTTCTCACACAGTCTGTAGCTACAACCTTCCATCCCTCGTATTTCCATTACTCTCTGTGCTCCAGAAAGCTGCACAAAGCTGCAGTTCTCTCCGTAGAGAGTCACAGTCTCGTTTTCACATTGCTGCTGGATGCGGTTTGTCCGCATGACGGCGGAGGCTGGGGTTTCAGGCCCAGAATGGCAGCGCTGCCTCTGTTCGTGTTGGTGGTGGGTTCGTTTGGGGAAACGCTGACTTTCCCTTCTGCAGAGGATGACAACGTAGCCCCTTGGCTTTGCCAGCCGGAGCCTGCACCGGTGGCCAGGGGCTACCGCGCAAATCGGTTCTGCAGAGTTATGTAGAAATCTTAGTAGTAAAATGATGGCTTTTTTTTTGTGGTAAAAATACACAAAAGTCAATCTTAATTTAGTCCACTGTACTAATCCTGATCCCGTGTGCTAAAACCTCTCCCAAGGAGAGCGTGCTGCTTCTGTTCCTCCTGATTGCCTGTGCAATTGCCACGAAGCTGCTTCCCTTTGGGTTTCTTCCAAACCTTATACTTCCTGCCATGACAGATATCAACCCGATGGACTCAGCACCCTGGCACGGTTTAACCATACTTATTTGCACCTGTTTGGAAAATACAGTTATGTGTGGGACGGTCAGACAATATACGTGACAGCACAACCTAGGGTACCCG
>JAWLRI010000270.1:302132-313249 GCA_034781795.1 Crypturellus tataupa
CCAGCCGGAGCCTGCACCGGTGGCCAGGGGCTACCGCGCAAATCGGTTCTGCAGAGTTATGTAGAAATCTTAGTAGTTAAATGATGGCTTTTTTTTTGTGGTAAAAATACACAAAAGTCAATCTTAATTTAGTCCACTGTACTAATCCTTATCCCGTGTGCTAAAACCTCTCCCAAGGAGAGCGTGCTGCTTCTGTTCCTCCTGATTGCCTGTGCAATTGCCACTAAGCTGCTTCCCTTTGGGTTTCTTCCAAACCTTATACTTCCTGCCATGACAGATATCAACCCGATGGACTCGGCACCCTGGCACGGTTTAACCATACTTGTTTGCACCTGTTTGGAAAATACAGTTATGTGTGGGACGGTCAGACAATATACGTGACAGCACAACCTAGGGTACCCGAGCTGCAGTGAAAAATCACTTTCTTTTCTCGGAGACCCAGTGGAACTAAAAGCTAAAACATCGCTTGACTAATGCAATTATATGTTTCTAGTTTCTAAATGCTCACTGGAAATCGAATTTTCACACATCCTTCTCTGTAATCATCAAAAATCCTTACCTTTGAAGCCCTTTGAAGCTTCGACGCGTCTCCAGTTGATGTGATCGCTTTAGTTCCTCTCTGAGTTACACATGATTAGACAAAGCCTTTTGCTGAACCCTTCCAAAATGTTCTCGGAGCTTTACAGTAGTTAATGGTGAGCTGCTGCCCTCCAAGAAATTCCCTTCACACGTGCAAATTCAGAGTTTGTCCATAAACATTAGCCTGTGTTTTTACATTAACCTCTAAGTACTATAGGGAGCTTTTTGAAGCATTTAATTATACCCACACCACCCCTACTGCATAACGTGCTTTTCTTTTTATTCTCATTCTTGAACACAACTAATAGCCTTGGTTCCTTCTTTCTCTATACTTTTCCTAAATGCAGCAGCCCATAAGTCATGTGGGACGCAAAAAATACATAGTTGACTTTATTTTTCGGGTCACGCCGCAGCGTAATGGTGGTTATTCACTCCCGCAGTGGTTCCAGCGTGTTCTTGTGTTGACACATGTTGCACAAATCTCTTCCCTGGGGCAGGTTTGATGGTGGCGTTCCAAGCTGGGAGCAGGTAGCGTGCGGCGTCCTGGTCGTGGTCAGGGTTTCACAGCTGTGACCGCGGCTGCTACCGGCGCTGCCTGGAGCTCGGGCTCCTGCTGCTCACCTCACTGGCTATTGTAGAGCAGCCTTCGTTATGTGCAGCCCTCATTTCATTTTGGTTTTGTTTCCTTGGATGCAGAAATGGGCTGCAGTGTAGAAACGTGCACCTGCGGCCAAACGGGCCAGGGCCGCCTCCTTGCCAGGAGGTTGGAATTGGCTGGAGCAGCTGGAGTCACCTCCCCGCACATAAAACTGCAAGTTGCTTCCATGTCACCTTGTGCATCAGCCCAAAGGGGTGGTGTTCAAAGGATGACGTGTCCAACGTATTTCTACATAGCTACGCAAAAGAGGGACAAAAAGCTGGAGGAACTATTTGCTAAAATGCCCATGTTTGTTCAACACCTACGAGGTGCATTTAACACCGGAGCAAGTTTGTCGCGGCAGCCTGTGAGCACTGAGGAGGGTGCAGCAAAGGCAGGGAAGCCTTGGGCACACACAGGCCCTTCGTCCAAGCCAAGGTCCTGCTGCCCTTGGGCTGTCACGTGATGCCCTGCAGCTCTCCTCTGTGCTTGTTTTTTGACCTGTGCCATCATCTTCTTCGCCACACTGGAGAGGCCAAAGATGCCAAGCAAAAGAGGAAGAGCAAGAGAGCAGGAACTGGATGTTTTCACCTGTCTGGCTTCTCCAGTCCTTCAGTCTTCCAAGAGAGTGTTTTAGCCATCGCTCTTAAATATACTCAGGGCTCCGTCCAAGAGATCTTTTCTGCGGGGCAGCTCACCAGGGAAGGTCTTGGCAAACTGCTGAGCTGCGTGACCGAAGCCCCGTGGGGCAGAATAGTGCCAGTCTCAGGAGATGCGACTCCCAGAGAAGTTGTGGCTTGAGGTAGCAGGAACATGCGGTTTTCTAAATTCATTCCCAAAGGGGCTTCCCTTCAAACTTCTACAAAAGGTTTCCCACTTTCCCAGCCAAGCAGCCCATCTTTTAAAGCAGCAGTTTGGTGCTAGCAGTGCTCGAAGTTACCTTTTACCGGCGAAGGAATCCTCTCCCTCTTATTTCAGTTTTGTATAAATGCAGAAACTGCGATGAAATAAGAGTTGGAATATCAAGAAAGGGGAGATCAGAGCATAATGATCTTCTGCTTATGGTTTGATGCAGTTTTGAGCTGCTTGTAGAACATTGCCTGAAAGGTAAACTGATTAGGGGAAAAAAAAAAAAAAAAAGTGCCGTTAAACTATGTTAATGATTCTTCAGGATCTCGTTTGGAATAGCCCCCTTTCTGTTGTAGCAAAGTGTTTTGCTGGGCAGCTGCTGCATTTGACCCAGCAATTGCGGTGGGTAGCAAGCAAAGTGATCTCCACATAACCTCTATCTTACTCATGAGTGTATGCTCAGAAGCCACACCAATGCTAAGCAAATGTTTTGCTTTCCCTGTGAGGTCCCAGTGGTCCAATGTTCCCATTTTCAGGAATCATCCTACAGAAGTGCAATGTATTGGATTTATTCTGCTTACCCCGGTTCCTCAGGAACGTGTCTCTCAGCATCAGGTGCAGACATCAACATCTAGCAAGGCATGTGAATATCCTGGTAGGAGTAGGTAACAAGCAGCAGACATGAAGAAGTCTTGTTGCCTAAACTGAGAGCATGAATTTCCAGCTCTCATTTTCATAATACGGGTTGTGTTAAAACCTCCAGCTGAGGCACATTTTACCACGCGTGAAGCTTGTAGAAAACAGTTTCCAAGCTGCATGTGTACAAATAATGGAAGATTATTTCTTCCTGGAATTGGTCTTCTGCTGCAGGGTTTGCTTTTCTCTTGTGATAATTGCCGTGTAATTAGAAGTGGCCCCATGTTTGCATTGCGCCTTTGATACTAGCACAATTTTGGGTTACTCTCTGCTCCACGGTACACTCCGGGAATCACTTGAAAGTCCACATTTAATTTTAACCCGCAGGTACCTAAAGACCTTAATGCAGCAAAACTCTGTGCATCCCCCCAAAAAAGCATTGCTGCTAGTAAACTTTCAAATTGGGTGATAACAACAGGCATGGAAAATGGTGCCTTGCTTGGTGTGCTGCACAGCGATTGCTTTTCATTATCAGAAAATATTTTGCTTTTCATTTTCTTTTTTTTTTCACTCTGCTTTTCAGAAAATTTATAGCTTTTCATACCATACGACTCCTGTATTCTTTCCCTTAAAGCAGCAGTGTGAAAGTGCGGGCGCTTTCCCCCTGCAGTGAGTTTTGGGGGAGAGGGAGGGATGCAGAGCAGCCCGGCTTTTATTTTCAATCAGTGCTGCCATAAGCTGCTCAGAGGGTTGAAATTAAAAACATGGAGCTTGAAAGAGAGGGGCCTCCTCCCTGCACAGGCTGGGAAGCATCTGGGGCTCCTCTGCCTGCTGGGGCCATTCCTGTCTGCTGCTTTTCACTTGTGCACCTACAGCTCAATTCCTGTCTCCTTTCTTGTTGAAATACAGGTCACTGGATATGGGTGACCTATTTCCTAGGTGACTTCTTGCCCTTGGTGATATTTTCTCCTGCGCTGTTTGTGTTGTCTGCTTCAGGAAAACCCTCTCCCTGGGGTCTGCTTTTTAATGAGGTACATGAAAGTGTGGATAACTTTACTCAAAATGTAGCGCTACAGATATGAGGGGCTTTTCAGACTGCTCCAGCTCTGAGCAGGACGAGAGATTTTCAAAAGCCCTTTCTCACTTCAACCCTTCTGCGGTTCCTACACGCCTGTGTAAAGGATGAATACAATAACATTGGTGCTTAGCTTGCTTGCTTCTTCCACAGCTTCCTCTCCTCTCTGGATTCTCTTTTTCCCCCAACTTTGCAGGTTCTTGATGTTCCTGGGGCCCCATACTCGAGCTGCCCACTCCTGATCTCCCTGAACTTAACCGTCTGGTCCTGCGGTACCTGCCCGAAATGGCTTTCAGGTCAGCATGATCATTCACAGGGACCAAAAAAGCACATGTCAGCACCTGGAAGAGACCATGTGGCCATAGCAGCTCACAGGTTTCTTTTCTGTTTAGTTTAGTTTTATTAAAGGAGTATCTGGCATCCGTGGTGGGAAATCCACACTATTTCAGCCTTCTCCAAGAGATACTCCAGGGTGGCTGGTGCTCAGCTTTGTCTTCGTGTGGCTTCCTGCTTTACTGTGTGTAGCTGTTACTTGTTCTCTCATACCCAATGCCAGGCATGTCGTAGACAGGTAGACTGCTTCCATCATCGCGTTACACTGCGAAATGTCCTTTTGCTGGTAGGGTGGTTAAGAGAAAAAAAAAAGCTTAAAGGAAAAAACACACCAATAAGTAAATAGATAAGTGTAGGATAGCATGTGAAAGGAGGTGCCTGGCAGTGCCGCTCCTCCGTAAACTGCATGAGAAGCAGCAGCGCGACTCGCCTCGACGCTGGTCCACTCACCTCCCCGCGCTCACTGCTCTTGCGGGATCCGGTAGCAAAGACTTGTAACTGTCCTGAGAGACGTTTCCTTTTTTCCCCTTGCAAGCCGTGTCCCCTTTGCTCCCCGAGTGGTTTGTGTTCATCGCTGGGCCCGTCCCGCGGCGTGTCCCATGTACGGCCGCGGCACTCGGTATTCCTCATTTCGTGCTCTCCCCGCATTCTGGACGCTGAACCAAACCAACTCTAAAACTAGCACTTTAAGTACTAGTAGTCACTTTGCTCCTGACTATATTGAGCACTGCACTTTTCTAAGTACTATTAGCACTGAGTTTGGAGGCGTTTGTTTTTTCCCAGTCCATGCAGCCTCTGATGCATGGCAGCATTAATGATTTAGGGGCTGCCAGAAGGTCGTTTTGAGGAGTACGTGACCACCATCTGGTGCCTAATTTCCGTTACATGTGTTAGCGATTTTATAAATTAGGAGAATAAACCGATGGGAACTGATTTTAAGTAACGGAACGAAATGTCTGACTCGCTGGTGTCTGGGTGGACTTGGCTGCTCTGAACTCGGAGGTCACCCAGAGGACCAAGCGCGTGTTTTTTATATCACCAAAGATACAGGAGGGGTTGCACGGGGGGTCCAGAGCGTGCAAGATTGTATATTTTATACTTCAAATTGCACACACCATGGGATGTGACATGGAACCATAGCGAGAAGCGGGTGGCAGGTGCTTGTAATTTTGGCATGAGAACTTGGCCTCCGTTGTCAGGAGGAGCCACTGAGAAATGAAGTTAAAACCCCACTTAGATGCTGGTGTCGATAAAGACTGTGCTCAAGCCGTTGCAATAAAAGCCGTCACTGTGCCTGTGCCGAGAGCGCTGTTGAGGTGGCGTGCGGGCTGAAACTACAATAGGCTAAAAGCACTCACTTCTGGGTGACGCAGAAGGCAGAGCGTAACGACAGCGGCGTTTGCTGTCGAAGCGCGGAAGTGGCGGTGGGAGTTCATGGGGCTGTGCGCTAGGGAGTGCTTCTGCCGTGTGTTTCTGTGCCTGCTCAGTCCGCACGGCAGCGAGGGGCGGGCGCTCTGCAGCCCGAGCTCCCTCACGGCAAGAGAGCGGCGGGACGGAGCTTGTCCCAAGCAGCAGTTGTGTGGGGTCCCCAAGGGCTGAAGCGAGGCTGTCATCTTGGTCATAGAGGCTCTTCAGGTTGGCTCGCCCAGACTTCAAGCTCACGACCCGCTGGTAGCGCTGGCTTCTTTCTGAACGCGGAGGGGTTTTGGGCAGCACTGCAGCCCTTCCCGTGGAAGTCGTTTTGGGCAGCATCCTTCACCATGATGGATAAGGGCCGCTGTTTGTAGCAGTCAGTCACAGGATGAGCATACGCTGAGAAAAGCAACTTGGGCCACGTCCTTCACTGCTAGCAAGTGGACACGACGGAAACAACCTTTGGAAAAAGAACAAATAGGAATATTGGGTTTGTTTCTTTCAGCAGATGATTTTCCCTGACCAACTCCAGGTTGGGGAGATGTTTTTGCTTGGATTCAGTTGAAGCTTTTTCCTTCAATAGACCTGTCTGGGTTTGGGTATTCAGTCAGAAGTGGAAGTGGTTAAAGAACAGCAAATCCTGAGCAGCCTCAAGTGTTGTGCCCATATCCTCTATACCTGTGGATTTTTGAAACGCAAATGCTAAGTAGAATCCAGATTTTTTTTTTCTTTAAAGCCAAATTAACTGTGCAAATTCAGCTTCAAAGAAATCCTATCCGGCAATGTTGCTACTACACCTTAGCCCTCAAATTATAACAGATACGAGGACCAAAGTTGGTAACCACAGTTACCAAAAAGTAACTGTGTGACTTAAAGCCTAGTTCCTGCTCATTTTTCGATAAGAGGTAGTTTTGTACTTGTAAAAATTCAGGCTCCATGTTGTAACTCTGGTCTCATTTAGTCTTTGAATTGAAGCTTGTGAGAAAGGGGAAGAGACACCAGGTCTTTTGCTTGTATTTTTTTTTTCCCCCTCCGCACAGGTGTAGTTTTTTGCCCCTTCAAGTTGGCATCTTGCTCTGCAGAGACTAAAAATCAGTGTTTCCCACTGCATGGCACAACATGAGACCAAACGTCACCTAGAGCACAGCACCTCTTTCTTTGGAAGAACCTTTTAAGAGGACAAAATTTTCTTTTAGAGATTTAGAGTTTCTTTTTAGTTATTCACACTGTAACAGCGCCCAGGCTACACTTTACTGACCATTTCTTTTTAGAATTTCCTCCTATTCTCCTTAGAATTCTCTCTGGAAAGTATTTCAGACACATAAAGATGAAATGAGTCAAGTTTATTCAAAAGAAAAAAAAAAAAAAGTCGTGCGTTGAAGGAAGCTGTCCCAAACGCACACATACCCATCCACCCGTTTGCATGTGCATGGGTGTGTGTGTGTGTGTGTGCCTAGATATATTTGGATATATATTTTTCCCCCAGCTATTCTTTTTCTTTTTCTCTTTTTTTTTTTTTTTTCCAGGATATTAACCAAAAGGTGTTTTAAAGTCATGGCATGAAGAATCCTAAATGTAAATCTGAGTACATTGTGATGCTGATTATCAGGTTTTCTGAAACTTCTGTGATGCTTACTATTTTCCTTGGGAAGTTCTGTTTCATGTTAGATCATTGTTCTGAGGGATGTCGGTCCTACTGGCATTAAAATACTGGAAATAAAATGCATGTGTTACCAGTGTAGAAACGGTGAAGAATTAAGTGTGAACTTTACTGTACGATACTGAATCTGTTCTCAAACAAGCTGTTTTGCTGTTCAATAGTCGACATATAAAAATGCAAATGTACTGTAACTTAGCACTTTCCCAATGGACCCTGTTCTCACTATGCCGGAAGAAGGGAAGGGGTGGCGGATTCTGTGGGCGCCTCCGTGCCGTCCCTGCTTGTGTGAGAGCATCTGGGCAGAGGAGGAAGCCCCGTGTCCCTCCGGCGCATCCTGTTACTGCAGCTGGCCTGCAGGAAGCGCAAATTTGGAGATGTTTTTAAAAACGAGATTTTTCCTGCAGGCTCAGCAGCAGCCAGGGGCATGTGGCACCCGCCGTGCGGTTAGGACATGCCAGCGGTCGGGATTTGAGGTGATGCCAGTGCCCAGGGAGCTGGAAGCAGCGGTGACTCTGAGAGCAGGCGCCCGGTGCCATCGCTGCCGCCTGACTCCCGCGCGAGGGACGCGGCCGTTCCTAGTGTTAACAGGGTGCAAAGTGTTACTTGTCCTGTACTGTACTGAAAGGGTGAATTGATCAGTGGCTGTATTGTACTGTATGAAAACTCATAAATTGCCTTGTATTGTTTATAACGGACTGTCCCATGTCCCCGCACCCCGCCACCCGTGCCGGGTTTCCCGATGGCGCGTGTCATCAGTTGCGTCCCACAAACCAGTGGTGCTAATTCTCCCAAATCTGATGGTGCTCCCGTGGACGCCAACTGAGGACACGCCGCTCATCGTGGCTTCGAGTCTATGCGTCTTTCCCATCCATTTGTACGACGTAAGACACACATGCAGCGATAAACTTGAATTTGTCTCCAAGTATCATTGACAATCCGACGTTTTCTATGTGTGCTTTTATTTGGCTTTTCCAGAAAGCAGCTCCAGGGGGTCCTGGTTTTGCCGGGAGGCAATTTCATCCCACCTGTTTTGCAGATCCGGACGGCGGGGAGGTTAGTCCCATAGGAGCTGGTGGGAAGGTCGTCTCATGGAAGGGTTTCGTGTTGGGGGATCCTAGAGCTGAAGGTGTTTGGAGTTAACCCCAGCATGGTCGGATGAAGGGAGCCAGCAGCTTCCCCTCCCCAAGCCCTTACGCGAGCTGCTTTTTGGATAAGAGAAAGTCTGACTACATTTTATATCTCTTTGAAAACCGAGTCCGGTATTTACCCCTGTTACCAACTGGATTTGCATATCGTTGTTTGCCACAATATTTGTTCTGTCTGAAAATAAATTTGCTTACTTGTGTAGTCTTAACTGTCTGGTCTGCTTATTATCATCTGGTTTTTTTTGGTTGGCTACTTCAAGGACCTGCTGCTTCGATGTCTTTATAGAATTCCCTGCCTGGCCATTTGCTGTGAACGCAGCAAGAACATGTCTGTCTGCCCAGGAGAGGAAATAATTTCAGTTTTGTGTCTTCTTTTCTCCTTTGCTCTATATGGTGAGTGCGCAACGGAGGGATGGCTGGGTTTCTCTCTGCTTTCTGGTTAAGAGATTAAGTTGTTGCTAACAGTTTTCTTGAAGTTTAAGCAGTTTTGGAAACCAGAGTTTGCAATTTGTGAATGAAAAGATTTATCAAGAAGAGCTCACTGAAAGCAGCAGCCCAAAACTGCCGACAGGAGCAGGCTGAGATTTGGTAAACTCCTCTCCCCTTCACACGGTGAATAAAACTCCGGTGTTTCCTTAAACTGCAACACACTAACTGTGTCTAACACTAGAGGCATCACATTGGTAAGTAATATTTAGAGTTGGCCAAGAAACCCATTTTCGCATGTGTTTCCAGGGATTAAATGAATGAACAGAGTGGATTAAATAAAAGGAATGAACGATTCTCGATTTGTGCTTGTTGTCCAACAAAATCTGCTGCAACACCCTTGGGTTTACATTGTTTCCCCCTTTTTAATTTCTTCAGTTAAAAAAACGTTACAGGCTGCTGCATCGAGGAGCTTTTTGTGCGTCTGGATCTCCGGTGAATGTTTCGGTGACGCTAGTGTGAGGGCTTGTCCTAATTCACCACCTTTTAGAAGCCTGATAGAAGCAATGACTTCACTACCGTGATTTTTTTCTCCTTAAAAAAACAGGTATACGACTATGAATGTAAGGAACGTCCAAAACCATCAGATGAGCCCAGCAATGCCTGCCCTGTGCAGCAGTCACAGTAACATTTGTTGGTCACCAGGTGGAAAACTGCGTTCTGCAAAGGCCCTACGGAGTTCCCAAATGCTCTGGTAGGACCTGTGGAAACGCTCCTTTTTTGCAGGGTTTCGTTTGTGAGCTTTATCCCATTTACTCTCTGCTTAACCTGCTGTTGCTCCTGTTGTAAACTTTTTATATATGTTTATATATATTTTTTATATATTTATATATATTATATATATTTTATATATGTTTATATATATATTTTTTATATATGTTATAAGCTTTTTAGGGAATGTCAGCAAATTAGAAGCAGTGAAATAAAGGAAAACAAAAATGTTATGAGATAACAGCTTCCTACATACCAAGTACTTTCTGTCAGCTTTATATCCAAATATGGCCCCGACTATTAGGTTCGGTCCTTGCTGTCTGGACCATCATTTTGACTCTCACATACTCAGTGTTCTGGACCTTCGCAGTGTTATAAGTTTCTGCAGCTTTATTCCAAGTGACTCTCTCTTATCAGCTGTTAATAGTGGTTTTTTAAAATGTGTGACAATATAAATGACTTCTACCCCTGCAGGCAGAAGACATTAAAGGGAGTGGAGATTTGTGTAAAGTGGGAGAAGAAAACAGGGATTATCAGCATTCTTAGAAACAAGGAAAATATAAAAGCTTTTGCCTGCAGCTTTCAGAAAAAGAAACAACAGTTCAACCTGTGGCAGTAAAAAGAAACGTTCACAGTTCTGAAGCATTTAAGAGGTAGCCATGAGATGAAGAAAATACCACATTTTAATCTAGGTTGTGCTGCATTTGGTACAACCCATTCCCCTGGAATAGACAACCCATTTCCGAGTGTGTTAAATTCTGTATAGTATTTTAAATGGTATGGTACTCATAGTGTAACTTAATGCTTGCCAATACATACACCATGTAAACAGGGCAATCTTATAGCACTGCTCCACAAAACTGTAGAGAGTTAATAATATATACGGAAATGTTTATTGTGATCCCAGCTGAAATACTACCTTTCTGCTAAAGCCTGGCAGCAGCATCCCTGTTTCCTGTGTCCATCAGGCTCTCCATCCAGAGGAGGCGCAGAAGCTCATCACGGCGTTTCCTTCTTTTTAGAGGGAGCGGAACAACTCCTCCCCAGGATGGCGTGTGCTCAGCGCCAGGCTCCGCGCCGGGCAGCCTGGGTCACCGCTAGCTGGGGCCCTTAACAGATCAGCACGGAGCCGATTGCGTGGGTTGGCCGCAGCCTTGGAGGACATCGAGACTTTCCCGAAACACTCGCCTGCCCCCCATCCCTCCCCTTCCAAAAAAAAACAGGCTTAGCTGCCCTGCCGGGTGCTGCAGCAGGAGGAAAAACACGCACGGAAACAGCAGAAAGGTGACCTGAAGCAGCATGAGGGACAGCGACGCTTCTCTCCTCAGTGCCCGCCACCCCTTGTCCCTTCAACCGCTGTGGCGCTCCCTCCGCAGAGGAGGAGAAACGGCCAACGGTGCTCACTAACGGCCGTAACGATCCCCTGCTAGTCCTACCTACTTTAAACACACAAACCCCACAGTCTTTGCGATTCCAGTCCTTGTTTGGGGGAGACAGGCGCGGGCGCCGGCCCCGCGCCGCGCTCCGAAGGGAAGTCCCGCGCCGAGGCGCCTCCGCGACCGTTGGGGCGGCGGGACGAGACGCGGCCGCGCG
>JAWLRI010000270.1:323392-347863 GCA_034781795.1 Crypturellus tataupa
GCAGCGCTGCGGCCCCCCGGCGGGGCGGGGAGCGGGGCGGGGGGCGCTGCTCGGCCCGCGGCTGTTACATCGGAGGGGAAGCGTCAGCTGGAAGGGGGAAAAAACGCCCCGAGCTCCAAAGCGCTTCCTTTCTCCTTCGAGGAAGTGGAGCGAGATGAAGCAACAGCCGGAGCTGCCAAACAGGACTATGCGCTCACCGCCCCTGGTTACTTTGTTCTGTTTGCTTAAGGATTTAGTTATTCGTTCTCTCTCGGGGCTCGGTACCAGTTGGGTACCACCACGGGGTGGTCCAGCAAGACGCGTGCGCTTCCCACAGCACGGCCTTTCCGAACCCCAATGCCGTGCTGAGATCCGCTGTTTTGTTTCTCCCTTGTAGGTCAACGTTGGTTGCGTCCCCAAGAAGGTAAGGGCGGTTTCTGCTCCTGTGTCCACCTTGCCCGAGCGCTCTCAGCACCTCAGCCCTGGGTTTGTTGTGGCACGGGCACTTGTGCACCGATACGAAGCCAGAGCCGTAGGAGGGAGGCCACGGAGGAGCCTTCCTGGACTCCTTGCGCGCCCTGCGCTTTGCGGGCGGGATGATCCAGAGGGCAAACCTGTCTCAGAGACTTGGTCTCCTGCGCGTTTGTAGCGGGGCAGGATGTCGAGGCGGCACCTGATGCCTGGGTTGCTCTGCTTAGAGGTCCCATCCTGTGCGCGCAGCGGTGCAGCCCTCACGAGGGGCTCGTGGGATCAGGTTCACTGACCACCCTCCTTCTGCAAGGCTGACGTGCGTCTCTGCCTTGCAGCGGAGCTACAGCCCCTGACGTCTGTGCCCTAGCACAACAACCCGGAGGAAAATACATGAGGCTGCATCTAAAGGGGTGCTTGAGAGCAGCGGGCATTGTGCTGTCCTCGCGTGCTGGCTCTAGAGGCCGACCGTGACAAGCCTTGAGCCCTCTATGTGGCTTTTCTGGAAGTGGGATCATCCCTCCTGATTAGCCTTGCCCGTTCCAAAGCGTCCCGTGCTGAGCGAGCCCCTCTCTGTGCGCGCAGGTGATGTGGAACACGGCGGTCCACGCGGAGTTCATCCACGACCACGCCGATTACGGCTTTGAAGTGGCCGGCAGCAGATTTAACTGGAGGTGAGCTCAGAAACGGCCTCTTCCCGTTCCTAGATACGCTCCTCCGCAAACGTTTTGCTGCCTTTGTGCCCGCTGGCCACCTTGTCCTGTGATCTTGGGCCTGTGGAGACCTCAGATCCTGTCCGGGAAGCATGGGTTGGGCGCCTGCGGCTCTGTGCTGTATCCCCACGGCGGGAATGAGTGGCCAAGCTGGTGCTTTGCATAGAAGCCGTGCTCTGAGGCTTGGTGTGGGCAGATGCTGAGCCTGCTGTGCAGCAGAGCTGGTGGTTTGTCGCTTGTGTAGTGAAAATAAGCTTCTTTGTTACAGAACTATTAAAGATAAGCGTGATGCTTATGTGAGACGCCTCAATGAGATCTATGAAAACAATGTCAACAAGGTGAGTTAATTTTTATTGCACGCCCCTGGTCTGGAATTGGTCTCCTTTTCCTTCCAGTGCCATGAAATCTTCTCTGAGAATGTGATCTGAGTTTCGTTTTACATTTACTGTTCTAGCAACTAGAAATTGTTCCTCTGGGATCAGCGTGAGAGTGAGGGCCTGTTCTGAACAGTTGGTTGCTCTAGAAGCTCTTCCTCTACAAAGCAGAGCAGGGAAACCATTTGGTGTCCAGTCCCAGAAACTGAGCTACTTGTAAATCTCTGTAATGTTACTGTGGCTTTGCAGACAGCCTGACAGGTTGAAAAAGAGGGGAGATAATAGCTTGGCTTGGAAAGGGATGCATGACATTTGTCACTCAGTGCACTGTTCCCAGGAATGGACATTTCCAGCTTTACAGGCTTTTGCATCTACCTTTTGTAACTGGGCAACACACAGGCAGGAAGGATTTGTTAGTCAGCTCTAGCATCTGGTTCTCTGGTTAATAAAATAACTGTATTTCCCACAATTATTTCCTAGGCACACATTGACATCATTCGTGGCTATGGGAAGTTTACAGCTGACCCAGAGCCTACGGTTGAAGTCAATGGTAAAAGGTACACGGCTCCTCACATCCTTATCGCTACTGGTGGGCAACCTGCAGTCCCTCTTGAAAGCGAAATTCCTGGTGAGTCTTTGCAGGGTGCAGGAGATGTTACGGTGGGCAGTAAGCGCACACTTGCTGTGACGGGAGGGTAAGTTGTCTTTGCTCTGCAGGTGCCAGTCTGGGTATCACCAGCGATGGATTCTTTGATCTGGAGGAGCTGCCCAGGTAAAGTGGTGCTCTCCCTCCAGCCAGCGAGCCCGGGAGCAGCGCGGTGGTACCCGGTACTTTGCGGTGTCTCTGGGATGGTTCTTGTAGGCTTGTGCTGATCCTTTTGGCCTGCCTTGACTCTGCCCCAGAGCTGGGGGGCTGCATGGTCCTCCTGTTTTACAGGGCTTAACTGTGTTATCTCAGGTGAGCTGTTGAACTGTGTTATCTCGGAGTAACCCCTGGGTGCCTCCTTGCCTTTTGGATGGAGGAAAAATGGCCACATTTTTAGGCTTGCACATTTTCAGCCCTTGCCTGGCTGGTCACAGCCCCTCCGGATGATGCCAGGGTAACGTTCCTGCCTGAGTGCGATGTGTCAACTTCTGCTTGCAACCCCTGTGCCGGGCACTGCTCTGCCTGCCTTCCTCTTTTCTTTGCTCACGCTGGGGGAGGGAAGGTGACAGTGTCATTTCAGGAAGCCACAGGGATGCCAGTCAGCCCGGATCACGACTGCAATGCTAGAAACTGCTGTGTTGCAAGGTGGTAGAAGCACCTGAGTTGGTTGCCTTGTTGGTGAAACAGCAAGTTTGTGCTGTGAGTGCCGGGCAGCTTGAGTGCAAGATGAGCGCCCTCCTCTTGCATCAGAGGACTAGGAGGAAGAAAAAGGAGGAGGGCTGCAAAGGTGCATTTCAAAGAGCAGGAACCAGTGTGGCTTCTGGAAGATACTTTGCGCTTGGCTCAGGTGGAACGCGGTACCCGAGGACCCAGGCACATGCGCATTGTGTCATTGCTTCCTCGCAGGCGCAGCGTTGTGGTTGGCGCTGGGTACATTGCAGTAGAAATGGCAGGAATCCTTTCCACTTTGGGCTCCGAGTCCTCCTTGCTGATACGTCACGACAAGGTACTGCTGTTGGCCGTCCCCAGCGGTGCTTCCCGCTGCGGTGCTCGGCAGTGGGCTCCCAGCCAGCCCAGAATTTCTGGGTGTTTCCTGGGAATCAGGATTTCTTGTGCAAATGAGGGAAGAGGGGTCTGGATGAGCCTGAGAGACACAGGGTTCTTCAGCATCTCTACAAGTTGCAGAGTTAAAGGCTTCACATGGAGAGAACCAGAGAGGAAAGACTCAAACTTACTTGCTGTTTTGATACCAAAAAAGAACACGTGGAGCTAGACCAGAGGGCAACGGCAAAAAACAGGCGTGCTGTCAGATGGGAGGGCTCCTCTAAATTTTATGACGATGATTAGGGCAATTCAGAGCATCAAAAAAGTGAAAATGGAGATGTAGATGAAGATGTCGTTAGCTATTCAGTGACTCTCAGTGGAGTGAGAGCCTAGGATGGACGAGGCAGGGTGTCTGGGAGTGCAGTAGAGCACAGATGTGCTGCCAAGTGTGTTTCTGCAACACTAGCCTGTGCGTAGAGCATTGATGTAGACGTGCACACTGCTGGCCCAGTTTTCCGTAGCTTTATTTCAGAAGGAAGGAAAACAAACAAAACATAAAAAGAAAACATCATCAACCAGAACCAACACACCTGTGAGGTGATGGGGCAAGAACACAGTTAGACAGAGCAACTCCAGTGAATGGGGCTGTCAGCCAGTGCCTCTGCGCGTGGATTGTTGTTCCAAAGTGACGTTTGGCTTCCTGCCCAGGTGCTGAGGACGTTTGACTCTTTGATCAGCTCGAACTGCACCCAGGAGCTGGAGAACACCGGAGTGAATGTGTGGAAGCACGCGCTGGTATGGACTTGCAAACAGCCCTCGTCCGGCTGTGCTGCTCGCAGGGCACGAGGAGGAAGCCCTGCTGATGTGCCAAAGGAAAAGCCTGCGCTCTTTGTCCTGCCTGTGGATGAGGGCTTCGGCTGCAGCCCTGGCTGTGCTGTGCCACCTCACACACCTCGCAGGGCAGAAAGCAGCCCAGCCTTTGTCTTGATATTGGTGACAGATGAGCAAGAACATGAGATAGCGAGGAGCTTTCTGACATCTCTTAGTTCGTGGGGAATATGATGTCAGCTTCCTCTAACAAAACTGTATGGTGTCTTTCGATGAGTAGATGCTCATCCCGGGAAGTCATCAGCACCTTCTAACCTTGTCTTCTGGCTGTTAATCTCCGCAGGTGAAGACAGTTGCGAAGTCCCCAGGTGGGCTGCTGGATGTGACCGTGACATCCTCAGTGCCAGGCCGCAAGCCAACAGTTGGAGTGATACGGGATGTGGACTGCCTTCTGTGGGCCGTTGGGAGAGTCCCAAACACGGAAGGGCTTGGCCTGCACCAGGTGGTGAGTTCCCTGTCCTTCCCTGTTTTGAGGATGCCAGTGTGCAGTGTCCCAGCCCTACAAGGTCCCTTGTCCACCCGGAGCTCACAGCAGGATTTGTTGCCTGCTGTGCCCGAACACTGTCTCTAAAGTCGAGCCAGTACTGCTGTCACTGGCACAAACACTCATTGTTGGTTTATGCACGTATAGAGCTTCCTGATGGCTTGTACAAACATGAAAAGTCTTCATGTCTCTGCTGGGCTCTGTTCCTACAAGGCTGATCCCTTCAAGTGCCACACGATTCCCTAGTGCTCCGTGTGAGTACCAACACTGTTGCTGTTTCCAATGGCAGGGTGTTGAAGTGGATGCAAAAGGTCACATTGTGGTCGATGAGTTCCAGAACACCACAAGGAAAGGGATTTATGCCATTGGGGATGTCTGTGGAAAAGCCCTCCTCACCCCAGGTAACATGTTGGTGTTCACCTTGCTGTTCCCTGAGAGGTGGTGGTTGCTTGCCTCACCTTACCTGGTCAGTAAGAGTAGGACCCTAAGAGCCTAAAACTGCGGGGATTTCATGGTGGTGACAGAGCCTGACAAAGATGACCTTGCAAAGAAGGATCTCTTCAGCAAAGGGTAGTCCGTTCAGTTTTCCTCTGCGTAAACGCGCTGTGCATGTGCGTGGTTGCATGTGTGCCCACGCCTCCTTGGTCACTGCAGCCAGGTTGCTCTCAGGCTGCGCAGGGCTGTGCCTCAGGCTCCGTTTCTCTCTTCGCAGTCGCAATAGCGGCCGGCAGAAAGCTCATGCACCGTCTCTTCGACGGCCAGCCAGACTCCAAGCTGGACTACTCTAACATTCCCACTGTGGTCTTCAGTCACCCACCCATTGGGACCGTGGGCCTCACTGAAGGTAGGGATGGGATGGAGGTGCAGCTCTGACTTCAGTCTCCTACTCGGTATTGACAGCTCTTTGAGCCCTGATTTTTAAAGGAGGAGGGGATCAAATTGCCTCTGAACACCACATCGGAGGAGGATGCTTCGAGGTTGTTGCTTTAATAGCGTGTTTGACTTGCAAGGGATCTGATTTTTCTGTGGACTGAGCTCAAATGTTGGCTTGAGCTTAAGCTATTGTCAACAGATGTGTAACAGGAAGCCAATGGGGATCTTGCTGAGCAATTCCTCTTCCCTATGGTTAGTGCTTCAGCTAGCACACTCACCAGAGAGAGATGGGAATTTCTTTACGGACATGCCTACCTGTTTTAGCCAGACTGTAGCTTGTCTTTTATTTCTAGAAGCCCCATGGGAAGAGGTGAGCTGGTTGCTGCAAGGGGTACCTGTAACATGACAAGGGGAGGAAGCTTCATATTGAAGAAATGTAAATGGTTTCTTGTAGACTACCATTGCTGTGGTACAAGTTCTGCATTGCTGTGGTAAAAACACTACTGTTTTTACTGTTGCAGTTTTGTGTTCTACAATTAGATGAAAATCAGGTTGCTGTCTCACAGGAGGGTGCCTTGGGGAAGGTCAGAGACAAGCTCTTGATAGAGACTTGGTTTTCAGGAAATAAACTGCTTGATATTTTTTGGAAGTCTGGGGACTTTAAACCACTCCTAGAGAATCCATGATGCTTTCACTGACAGACCAAGGAAATGGAAGCTAAGTGATTCCAATAATTATTTTATTGCTTAGGAAACGTACTTCCCTTCAGAAAGCTATCCTCAGTCCAGGTCTTGTAAGATGCTTTTGACTCATCTTTCCAAACACTTCCATATGTCTGATGCACAGTGTCTTCTGTTCCAGATGAAGCCATTTCTGTGCATGGGAGAGAGAACGTGAAGATCTACAGCACTTCATTTACTCCCATGTATCATGCAGTCACTGAAAGAAAGAGCAAGTGTGTCATGAAACTGGTTTGTGCTGGCAAGGAGGAGAAGGTGCGTGAGAGGCTATGTGATCCATCCGAGTGCCGTGGGGAGGTGGCTGGGATGTCCTCAGCCGTGTGTGTCCAGCTGTCACCTGTAATAGCATGGTGGCCCTCCCAGCGTCACTGCTGGGAGTAGTGCTGACTTGTAATGTCTTCCCTGTGTGTATGCTCACTGCTGGCCTAGACTGTGCTTTTTCCTGGAGAATAGAGTGTTTTCTCAGAGTCTTTCCCCAGTTCCCAAAGATCTGGAGTTTACCCTCTTTACCCAGGGCCTCGAGCTGAGCAACGTGCCTTGGCCAGACTTCCACGTGCAGAGAGTGGAGCAAAAGTTTGCACTGCGGGCGGTATCCAGCACTGCTGGAGCAGGGCTGCCTCTCCACAGCTCCTCCTCGATGTGCTCTCTCCTTTTCCCTTCACAGGTGGTGGGATTACACATGCAAGGCCTGGGCTGCGATGAAATGCTGCAGGGCTTTGCTGTGGCCGTCAAAATGGGAGCTACCAAGGCTGATTTCGACAGCACAGTTGCCATTCACCCTACCTCTGCAGAAGAGCTGGTGACGCTGCGCTGAAATGGGGGGCCCGAGGAGCCTGAGACGTCAGCTGAAGCACAGAAGGCAGCTGCCTTCTCTTGGTGCTGCATCTTTGCAGATGGACACCCAAATTCTCTCCCTTTCTCCTCTTACAAATTTTTCCTTGGGCGTCAGGGAAGGTTTCTAGGTATCGCAAAGTGCCACAAGGTGAGTCAGCTGCCTGCACAGCAATGTATCCATCCCTCAACTTGGCGTGCCTTGATTTGAAGTGGAAAATAAACACAGTAACTTTGACAAGGGCTCTCTCTTCTGCTTTATTGTCTTTGTGGTTATTTTTCTCTGCTGAGTCAATCCGTACAGGGCAGGAGTTACCCCTTGACACTGTTTAGGTTGATGCTGTTGATCGCAGGGCTCCTCCTTTCTGGTCTGGTGGGATCCTGCTCACCCAGAGGTCTTTCCGCAGACCCTGTGCAGAGACCACTTCCCCCTTGTAGCATCATTTCTATCTGCTGATCATAGACTGTGGGTCCTTGGCACCGCTCAAGGCTTGCTGCTGCAGTCTCAGACTAACCCCATAACAAAGCTGGGAGCAGAATTGGGTCTGAGCTCTGGAGCTTGCTAAGAAATTGCTAACTTCTATTCTCTTTTTGCTGGAAATGAACATTTGGCCTGAAACCAAAACAAAAATCTGTCCTTAAGAAGAAATTTCCTAACTTTGCATTCTAAAACTGCCTGAAGATTAATCCTATTCTAATGAAAAGATGGCTAGCAAAGAAAATGGATACTGATATTTGGCCCTGTCTGTATGAGTGTCTAGGCTTTTCCCTTCTAGTTTTCTAGGCAGCCAAATGACCTGGTGCATGTGTGAGTGTTGGCATGAATCACTCCTCACCTGGTGCGATGGAATTGTGCTTGTTTAGGCTTTCCTTCAGGGGCTGGCCCAGGCCTCTGTCCTTCCCGTGTCACTGTTTCCGTGCCAGCGCTGGAATGGTGACAGGTTTGGGCTTTCTGCCCAGATATGTTGTTCTGGCTGGAGCATGGGAGCAAAAGTCCTTGGAAAAGCCTGAGGGAAGGGTGTGCACAAGCATGACGGAGTCTGCAGGTTCGCAGGGGAACCTCTGCTCCCTGCGCGCCACCGTGGAGCTGTGCAGTGTGCTGGGGAGGAAATTCTTTGGGAACCAGCTCCTGAGGGCTATAACGGAAAACATGAAGGACTTGGGGAAACAACCAAGCCAGGACCAGCTTTGCCAAGATGGAGGTAGACGACAGGCTGTGCTGGAGCCTCTCAAAGTACATGCGCTTGCTTCAGATCTGACTGCCGCTTTGCGCCTGCTTCCCAACTCATGCTTTAGCACGAAGGAATTTCATGGCTTTCGTAGGTGCCCGTGGAGCCTCCTGAGCACTGCAGCTTGGATGCATTTCTCTGTAGGTCAGCTTGGTGCAGTACTGAAGAGCAAGAGGCAGGAGCCGTGAGCAGATCGTGCGCTGGTCGCGCTGCATCTGTGCGAGCGCAGGGAGGCCATGCTGGAGGGGTTGCTGCAGGGCCTGCCGAACATGGCCACCGCGGAAGGAGCTGCCCTGAGCCTGCTGGTGCTGTGGGGCGTGCTGAGGGGAGGGCCGTGGGCTCTGTCTAACCGATGTCGCCAGGTGCAGCGGGACGTGCGTGGAGGTGGTTAGAAGGCTGCTCCTTCTGCTGGTGTTAGAGGTGTGTGGGGGCCAGGGCCCATGAGCCTAGTGGGGGGCCAGGGCAGATATGGAGAAAAGGGAGGGGTTCTCAGCATGCTCAAAATCAGCTGATTGTGGCTCTGTGTGCCCCGGGCAGCCCAAGCAGGGACCTGGGAGCATGAGGGAGGTAAAGCTGCTGACAAGCTCCACGCCTGGGAGTTTGGGAACACCCGAGCACCAAGGATTTTGGGTTTGTGCACTGTCAGAAAAGCTGCTGTGGTGCCATGGGGTGAAAGGGAGGGCCTGGTGTGCAGGGCTTGAACTGCGGGCCCTGTTTGAGCGGCCAGGGGAGATCTGGGCCAGGTGAGCTCGCTCCTGAATCCTGTTTCTAAAATGAGACTTCCAAGATAACTACGACCTGGTGTACAGATTAGTTGACAGTGGGGATGCATTGGAGAATGCAAGAGGCTTCCTGGGGCTGCTGCCCTCCACGAGCACTGGTGCCAGGTGGTCTGTATGAGGTGCCCTCATCACAGCCGGCCCGCCGTGGGGATGAGATCCTTCCACAGAGAGGCGAAGGAAGTGTTTCCCACTCTTGTGCTGCATCTCCAGCGCTGGCCCAAACCATCTGCATTGCAAGAACCCCAGAGCTGCTTGCGGAGCCGTGGAGAGCCCCACAGTGCTGGCAGAGCCGTAGGGGTCACTTGTGCCTGTGCCATGCCCATGGTTTCTCTGTAGGCCTTTGCTGACCCTGATACACAGAGGTTTCTCTCCCAGCACCTTGGACGTGTGAGCAGTGTCCCCTGACAATGTACCCAGCTCTTTTCTCCAGATGTGCAAGGTGGCGGTTCTGCATGGAGGGTGCCCTGGTGCTGGTGTGCAAGAGGGTGCAGCAGCGCATGGCTGTGAGCGTGGGACTGAGCACAGTGCAGCTGCGGGACGAGGTCTGCAGTAACCTCTGTGTCCCTGCAGCCACCTGCCCTGGTGGCTGAACTCACGGTTGTGCCTGGGTGACTGTGTTTCTCCACGTGCCAGGTGTCTTCCTGCACATGGTACTGAGTGGCTGCAGCAGTGGCACTTGGTGTTCTCTTTGGAGGTAGGTGCATTGGCCAAGCTGCTGCCCTGGGGACTGGAGAGGCACTGGAGGGACCACCGAGTTGGGGCTTCTTGTGCCAAAAGCATAGGCCATGGGGAGAGGGGACTCTGATAATCCCCGGAGGAGCTGCCTCCAGGTAGGTGCTGCAAGGGAAATATGAGTGAGCACCCATGATGTCTCCGTGTCTTGTAGCAGCTCAGCAGAGCTGGCAGCACGCGGAGGCAACCGCTCACGCTGTCCCCAGCCCTGCCACCCCCAGGATATGGCCCGGGTGCTGCTGGTCATGCCCTGCCTGGGGAGGAGGGACAGGATGAGGAGAGAGACCTGGCAGAGTCCCCATTGCTGTCCAGCTGAGCCAGCAGCTCCAGGCGCTCTTTGAAGATGTAACAGCTCGGGGGAGAGCTGGGGATCACCGTGGCCTCTCTACAGGCCTCTGTGAAGGGTATCGGGGAGGGCAGCGAGGGCCCCAGGAACCCTGCGGGCACCGGAGCGTCTTGCAGCTCTGCTGTCCCCAGCCTGGCTGTGGGAGCCCTGCGGGGCTGGGGACCCTCCTGCACCGGCTGCACATGGCCTCCCGCTCCTCGGCGTGGCGGCCCTGACACAGCTGTGTCAGCACATCAGCTGCTGCCACCCAGCTCGCTATGAGCTTGGGGCAGCCAGCGCTGAGCTCCTGCCTTCTTCCTTCCCACCAGGAGTCCAGCCGCGTGCGAGAACTCTCCATCCGCCTCTTTGCAGCAGTGATGGAGGTGGCAGCGGGCTCTGGCAAAAGGCAGGTGGCGGAGCAGGTGCGAGGCAGCCTGCTCCTGCTCTCCTTCCACATGCACGATGAGGTGCAGAGCGTGGCCCAGGTGAGGATTTGTGGGGAGCGCGGCCATTGCAGGAGGGCAGTGCTGACAGCCCCAGGGTGGAGTTGAGCGTCAGCAGCCACAGGGCCTGGACAGGCTCTGCGGCCCGCAGGAGGGGACGCCAGGGGCACCGTCCCTGGCCCGCAGCGGCATCTCCCGCTCTCTGCTGCCCTGCAGGCCTCTTGCAAAGCTCTGCTGCGTGCGGCCAAGCTCCTCAAGTGGGAGCAGCTCTGGCACCTCACTGAGAAGGCTGAGACCTGGTGCATCAGCGAGTGCCTGGTAAGCAGCGCCGCCAAGGCGGCAGCCCCACGCGGGAACAGGGCTGTTCCCTGTGCTGAGCGGGGAGGGTCCTGCTCTCCCCAGGTGGCTGAGGACAGCAGCCGAGTAGAGGAGCACCTGCGCCAGAGCCTGCAGTGCCTGGGGAGCGCCCAGGAGTCCCTGTGAGCAGAGGCCCTGCGGGTCATTGGTGAGTCAGAGCCCTCCTAGGGCCCTCTCTGTGCCAGGACAGCCTGGCCCCAGCCAGCACAAAGCACCAGCCCTCCTGGCACTGCTGCAGCCCCTGGTGCCCAGGGCACGCGTGGAATACCCAGGACACCCCGTGTCCCTCTGCCCTCACCATCCTTGTCCGTGCATGGGGCGCTGCCACACTGCTTCTTGAGGCCCCGTGTGCCCTTCTTGAGCCTTCCGTGCAGGACAAGGCCCCGAGGACAGCGCGCCTGGGCCAGCAGGGGGCTGTGCTGGTGGGTGCTGCCTGGGGAGGCAGCGTTATTACGGGCTGGCTCTGCACCTAGGGCTCGTGGGGCGGCACTGGAAGGAGCGGCGAGGAGGAACTGGAGCACATCTGCAGCAGGGAGTGTGGGCAGAGGGGTGCGCAGGCTGGCGGGGCGGGGAAGGAGAGAGCTCCAACTGCTGCCCCCGGCAAGGAGGGCTCTGCTCCTCTGCCCAGCTCTGGTGCGGTAGAGAGAGGACAGAGACAGGTTTGGGGACACTGGATTTGGGGCCTTTGTGCCAGCAAGTTTGAACTGATGCAGTTGTCCCCTGGCCCTGAGGAGAGGCAGAATGTCATGGCCCTGTCGGGAGGGACCCCCGGGCTGTCTACAGCTGTGGGGAGGGGGTTGATGTCTGTTCTCTTCCCTTCCTCCTCAGCACTTCAGTGCCTGCAGAATGACAGCAGCCCTGCGGTGCGTGCCCTGGCAGCTCAGACAATCCTCCTCCTGGCATCGGGGAAGCAGTCTGCACCCCGAGGCACCCGCAGAGCCCGCTGCTCCTGGCTGCGCAGAGCATGCAAGAGCTGCTGCTTGCCTCTGGGAGAGGGCTGTGTTGGCCAGGGGAGCTCCACTGACTCCTGATCCTGCAGTGCTTGCATGCTGGACCCCACGAGGCGGCTGGCACCTCTCAGTCCTGGTTCTGCCCATTTCACCTTCTGCTGGGCTTTATTTAAAACAAGAAATGTTGGTCTTTCCTTGTGTTGGGGTGTCATTTCTTTATGGAGACAAACATGGGAAAACAGCTCTTCCACACCTCTCATCACTGCCTCAACAGCTCCTTCCCTCCATGTTCCGCATGGGTCTATCAACCACTGAGGCACAAGGCTTTGGGGGCTCCAAAATGGAGGTTCCCTCCTGTTTTTCTAAGTCCACCCTCCTGGTTCTTGGGGATGGTTTGAGAGCTCAGAAGGGGTTTCTGGGGTTCTGGTGCTTACGGAGACAGGCTCAGGAGAAGGTTTGAGTCTGGAGATTAGATGGAGTAGCAAAACCTTGGGGTTTAGGGGACTCGGGCTCCTTTCTGGACTTCCACTATGCCCCTGAGCTGTTTTGGAGCTGCAAGGAAACAGGGTTGGGCCTGGAAGCAAAATGTTGCCTTTTGGGAGCTCCAGGAGGGCTCCAGTGGCTGCTCGGGGCTCACTGCTTCCCCCAGCTCCCAAACAACCTCTGAGGCTGTTCCTGAGGCCCCGAGCCACAGGATGGAGCCTCCCTTCCCAGGTGCTGCCCTCCTGGACCTTCCCCACCAGGCTCAGGGGGTTGTTTGGGCACTCCACAATGGAGAGTAAGAGCTGTGTTTTGGGGACTCCAGAGCAGCTCTGGGGGCTGGTTGGAGGGCTCAGGAACACGGGCTAAGTCCTGCGTTTCTGGGTTCATAAACAGGCTCTAAGAGCTGCTTGGAGGGCTCCAGAACAGAGTCTTGCATTTGGGGTGCTCCAAACCAGGCTCTGGGGGCTGCCCCTAGTGCTGCATTTCTGGGTTTAAAACCAGGCACTGGGGGCTGTTTTGGAGGCTCAGAAACAGAAGCTAAATGCTGCGATTTTGCTGCTCAGAACTAGGTTTCCTCAGACTCCATCTCTGAGCTCTGAAACGAGTGCAAGTCATGCGTTTTTGGGGCTCCAAAGCTGTTTCCTTGGTCTGGTTGGAGAGCTCAGAAATAGAAATGAAGTCCTGCATTTTGGAGCTTGGAAATGGAGACTAAGTCATCTGTTTCCAGCTCCCAAAACAGAGGCCTTTGGGTTTGGGCAGTCCCCTCAGTGCGAGTGGAGAGAGGGTCCAGTGCGGGTGGAGAGAGGGTCCACTCGCAGGTGCCGTGAGGGCAGGGCAGTCCCCGGGCACCAGGCCAAACCTTCACGTCTGACTTACTTAGAACACGCAGCGAAAGGCGCTTTGGGGACCCCCTTGTCCGTGTAGCGTTTGCGCAAATACTGGCCTTGTTAGTTACTAGGGAGGGTCTGTTAATGAACCAATTATTCAATTAACTAATTTACTGTTAATGAGGTAATGATTCAGTGTGAATGAACTAATTAAAAATGACAGTACGATTCGAGTACGATGCTCGGGGCACGTGTGCCCGCGCTGCCGCCCCATCTGCTGCTGTGGGGACACGGAGGGTCCAATGACACCCCTGGCACCAGAAGTGACACAGCGCCCTCCCCTCTTCAGGGCCACTTCCCAAACAAATTGGGGCCTCTGTGCCTCCTGCTGCCTTTTGGCACTGCAGTTCAGCCCCCATCATGGCAGCAGCAGCCCCGGGGCAGCAATGGCCAAGCCTTTCGCCTGGACAACCATGGGTACAGGAAGGTCTTGGCATTGCTCCCATTGGGATTTGCTGCAGCTTATCCCGCCTGGGGTTGGTGATACCGCCCCCCCCAGCCAATGCAGCTCCTTGCTCCTCGCTTCTGGAAATGATTTTTGTTGCCGAAGAAAAGCTAGGAGAAGAATCTCTCCAAACCAAATGATCATGTTCGGTTTCTAAAACTTACTTAATTGGACACTTGTTTACGTAAAGATTTACATAAAGATGCCTACTGATGGACCCTAAAGTGATTAATGTGTTGGTACGTCCTGACTGTAATATCTAATTAATGCTAATTAATGGTTCCCTACCTAGTTCATAGTGCCCTAGTACACATGCTTCCTATCTCAATTTGTACATATTCTGTAACAATTTTATCTGGCTTTTCTTCCCCAAAACACTTGATTCCTGTGCAGAGGCAACAGATCCAAGGCATGCTCTATCCTCACCTGCCATGGCTCCTTGCACTGTCTGCAAGGGCTGGTCCTGAAGTCAAAGGGTCCAGGGGACAGCCAGCTTCTATGCAGGCAACTTCCATGCAGGATTGCTAGGGAGCTCTCCCATTTTCCTGAAAGGCCCATGGGTCACACCTTGGGTGATCTAGTCCCCTCACTAGCAAACTCAAGCAACGATATTCATTAGTAACACAGTTATTCCATGTTTTAGATTCTGGCGGGCAAAAGTGATATGGCCATGACCATGGGCAGTGCTTCCAAGAGCGATACTGCTAGGATAGAGGGAAAACCGATGTCTGGCCTGGGAAACATTGGGAGGGAAAGTTTGTGCCTTCTGCCCACTCCAGGCACAAGGAGCACAGGGCAATGCTGTCAGTGGGGCCATAGGCTCACGGCTGCCTGCAAACTGTGGTTTTCATGAGGGAGATGCTGAGACGGCTGCAGCAGACTTTGCTTTGGGGTTGTCACAATACGCTGGACATACACTCTTCCCTCTACCTGTTAGATTAAATACTGGTCTGAATTCACAGCATAAAAAAAAATCAGTGACTCTGCTGTTGCAGAAGAGCACAGAAACAACCAACAGCACTAAAGATGGCATGTGCTACAAATGCCCTGCAGCACTGCAGTTTATTGATGATTAAAGGTAGGATGGGAGGGATCAACAGCAATCAAGCAAGAAGACACACGGTCCACTTCCAACCCGGCAGCGCAGTCTGTACACATAGTGACTCCGCAGCACCCAGCAAGGCTGGTGGCATCCACCAGGGTCGGGAACAGGTGTGGCGATGCTCGGGACCCATCTGTCACGCAGCAAAGGGTGGGTGAAGCCCGGGCAGCCCAGGCCGCCGTGTGAGCAAGCGGGGCCGCGCATCACTAGCCGGTGCTCGCTGGACGAACAAGGGCAAACTTACCAGAATATGCCTAGCTCTTTTCTCCTGTTGATATCTCTCTTCAGTTGACAAAGAGCGCAGCCGGGAAAGCACAGGACGGCCATATGATCATTCAGAATGGAGCCCTGGGTGGAAAGAGCCATCGTAAGAATAATACATCCTCTCTTTCTATTTGCCTTTTAAAATAATCTTTCTTTGTTTTAATTGATTTTATTTATTTATTCTGTTTTATTTAATCTCTCTCTCAAAAAGGAAAAGGGGAATCACTAACCGGGATGTTGTATTTGGTGCGGTAGAGTGTCCTCATTGCCACGCTGGAGCCACACAAGCAGCATTCGTCCATGTCGCTGGCAACCTGACATCCCAGGCAAAGGAAGCAGAAAGTGCCGCATAAACCTGCAGAGAGGGGAGGAAAAATGATAAGTTCTTTTGGTCAAGGGGAGCAGATGAGGTAAAAGATAGGGTAGAGAAAGCTGGGGTGTACTGGCAAACCAGAGCAGCAGCTGGAGAGACCTTTCAAAGACCTCTCAGTCTCTAGCAAAAGTGGCTCTGCCACCTTTACCAAGAAAAAAACAGCATTTGCAACATGATTTGTGACACAGCATGCTCAATGCTACTGTGCCATAACATCCAAAAATGACCATAGACCACCAGCTGGAGAGTCATCACCCCACACTCTCCCAGAGGACATAACAGAAATGCACAGCAAGTAAATGCCAAAAATAAGAGATCCTGATCCACTTACAGACTCCAAAGTCAGAACAGCAGTCTAGCAAACCCGTCTGCCATTCGCTCGGCTGTGGAGGACCTAGAAATTGAGGCTGCATCGTAATCACACGCTGAGTGGCCATTTCTACAGCTCTCGGGTCACTCCAGGCAGTTTCTATTCTGGAAGAGAGACAAGGAAGAAAGACACTATAGATATTTCTAAGCTGGACATCTTGCTCATGCTGCTGCACTCAGAGATGTACAGACCTTGCAGATCTCCATCACAGAGATGCCACCACCCTCCCCCTCCCCAAGGGTCATCATGTTGGGAGTCCAGAACACAAGTTGCAGTGGGCCTGGGGCCTAGGAATGGGGGCCTTGGAGCTGGCAGGGCTGGTTTGAGGCCACTAAATTTCGTCATCCTGCCTGTGCACGGAAAATGCTTTATCTCCCAGGGGCCCCGGGACTTGAGAAGCACAGGGCTTCTGTGGATCAATCCTGTCTACTAATCTCCGGGTTAAATGCCTCCATTTTACCTATCTATCTGCTTTATCTGTTAGGGTTTTATGTTTTTATTTATATGCAAATATATAAATATTTAAATACATTATATATAAATACAAATACACACACACACACATATATATATATTTTTTTTCCACCCACAGTAGTAGAAGCTTCCAGAGCAGTCTCTTCCTCCTCTCTGTTTCCTTGGCAGGCTTTCAGGTTGCTGTTTTCCCCTGGATATTTCTCACTGTGATAAACATGATCCTCTTTCCCTTGCCTCCTCCTTTTGCCCCTCTCTCCTAGCCCTTTGCCCTTCTCTTCTGTGTCCTCTGGCGCTCGGGCAGTGCAAATTGAATGACCTTGGGCTGCTTCCCCTTCCTTGGCTGGCCAAGAGGCTTGCTTAGTTCCATCCCTTCACCATGACCCCATAAAGACACTGGCCACATTTCTGGCCCCAGAGAGCCTCCCTGTGCTCAGCAGTGCAGTCGAGGAATTATTTCCAATAAGGAACACCTTGTATTTGTTTTCTCTTGTTTTCTCAGCATTTGCCAAAAGCAGAAGGGAGCTTGGTTCTGCCATGACACAAAATAGGAAGCAGAAGAAGGGCTATAGAAACTCTCCATTTGATTCGTGCATGAGGGGCTTTGTGCAAGCCGCAGAAGTACAACTAGACTGAGTGTAACCTTTTCCAACAATACCATTCCAGCTCTGGTTGCCCTTGAAGACAAGCAGCCATCTAGCAGGATCGCCCCATTATCAAGGAATGCTGAAGATTAAAGGACAAAGGTGTGTTCTTACTGTTGCTAAAGCTGCTGTTGAGCAGTAAAAGTAGTGCTTTGCTATCCCGGCAATGATAAGCACAAGAGCTTTTAGGGAGGGAGACCTTTGATGCAGGCTCAACAAGTGCCCGCCTGTCACCCGCACCCCGAGGGTGCCATTGCCCAGGGCACCAGGTGCACCAACCCTGCCCCGAGGGCTGGCATGACTGAGGGCATCTGGTGCAGGAAGCCTCTCAGTCCCCGCTCGGGGCAGGACGCTCGTCCTTGCAGTTCCCAGAGTTCCAGGTGCTTTCCACGCCCCCAGTCCGCACGCCGGCCCGAGCCCCAGTGCTTGCTGCCCCCCAACGCAAGCACACAACTAACGTGCAGAAGCCATCGATCCTCCCAAGCGCGCAGCCAGTTCACAGGCAGGCACGCAGGAGGCTGGCGTGAGAGCACCCCGTTCCCCCACAGCAGAACTGATGCCTGAGCGCACCACTACTCTGCCCACAGTCGGCACCTGAGCCCACAGTGGGTCCTCCTGCTTCGTTTCTACGTGAGCACATGTTCGTTTAAACCCGTTCGTTTAAACCCGGGCACCCAGTTAGTGTGCGCAGGAGTGCAGTCGACCCACAAGCACCCAGCTGGTGCACGCAGGGGCACCTAGTTCGTTCCTGCAGGAGAGGACACCCCCAAAGGGACTTCAGCCGTGCCACGGTGGGGATGCTGGGCAGCAGCAGCAAGAGGCATAAAAGCAGCAAGAAGCATGGAGAATAGCAGGGTGAAATATTACCCACACATGCACGATCCCACCCTCCATCTACTGTCCATCTGTCTACCTGCACTGCCCACTGAAGGCATTTGGAATGGGCAGAGCAATGTTTGGCTTAACTTCAGCCTTGGGAAAACAGAGAGAAGGTGTTGACTCACCTCGCCTTTGTTTGATTATTTAGGTTTCCTTGTTCTCTCACATTCTCAGACAGGAGAAGTTTGCCTTAACTAGCCATTTGTTAAATTAGGTTAACCTCCCCTCAAACCTGGATCATCGTTTTGTGGATGCAGGTGAGACCCCCTTTTTCCCACCGCAGCAGAGCAAGCGCTGAGCCTGCGCGGTGCCTGGCCTCAGCCTCGGCAGCAGCTCTAGCTCAGACCGAATTCAGCAGGGCGCTCCTGTTAAAATGCCCAGCGGGAGCAGCTGACACCATTGGGCTTTGGAGCAGCCTGCGAGGTTGGAGAGAACGCTTCTACCTTGCTGCAACTCCATCATAGGAACCTGGCAGCTGAGTACCAACATCTTCACTCAGCCAGCCTTGCCAAACGCAAAAAAAAAAAAAAAAAAGGGAAAAAAAAAAGAGAAGGAAAAATGCACGTACCCCCGGCGAGCAGTCCTGGTCGGAGAAGTGAGCTGCCTCTTCCTGCTCCTCTCCCTTATATGCTCTGGGATGCACTTGGGAGGTGACCTCTGCCCTCCTGACTAACAGCAGATAACGCTCCTTGTGCCCCGTTGCGCAATGCCAGCCTCGGCGCCGAGGGGATCTGTTGTGGAGACTTGCTGCTCTTCCTGGGCTCTTGGTGATGTCAGTTTGTGACAATATTTTACCAAAGCTACCGGCTTCAGAGAGGTAACAGTTTTCAGAGACGGAAAGTTTGCGTTCAAAGTTTGCACTGCTTTGATGAGTTTCCTGGTGCAGGTGCAATTCCTGCCAGGTAGCCTGGCAGGTAAAGCCCTGATAAATCTGGCTGTCATAAAGAAATCAGTCTTTTGGGTGACGCAGTCCCTCCCTTAAAGCCTATCTGCAAATTCTTATCATTTCCTTATAATGGGCTGGAAAGAGCCCTCAACTTCCTTTGGATGACAGTGTCGATCCCCCACGTTTTACAGGACACCCTGAAGAGAGACTGGGCAACGGGGGGCCCAGCTCGCAGGGAGAGCCACAAGAAGCGAGCCCAACGATGCAAGTGAGCAGCGCTGAACTGCACTAGGTCTGAGTTACTTGGGTCCTTGCTGCCAAAATTCAGTTCTCCACACAGTAAATTTCAGAGAGGACCTGCCAAATCCAAGAGTCCTTTAGGAACTCTGCAAATGTCAGAATGAGGAGAACTACAGTTTCTCTGCTGTCTATCTGGTGCATTTTGGGCAAAACCTGTATTTCTAAGACCAAATCCCAGCCAATCTGCTTTGGCTTGCTGTGGCCAGAGAGGGGCAGAGTTTACTCTCAGAAAGGTCTTGGCCTACTTTGACCCAAAGATGTTTTTACACCTCTGCTCCCCGCTTCTCCTTTTACAAAAACAGTGTGTGGCTAAAAGTTGTTGTTCCCAAAGAGAACACACTGTAGAGCATCCACCCATGTTTCCTCTTTTAATCTTTTGGCCATGGTGATGTTGCTGTAATCATTTGAAATAATGTTACCCATTGGAAAATTCAGTTTCAGCCCAATAAAATGAAATATATATATATATATGCAGTCCCACAGTTTACATTCGAGATGAGTAAAATATACATCTCAGACATATTTAAAAAAAAACTTTTTAAAAGTTCTGTAAATAAAGAAATAATAGTAGTAGTCAAAATCTCTCTCTGCAGCAGGGTACAGAGAAATCTCAGCTTTGCTACGGACAGAGGGGAGCTGCTAAAATGGAAGTAGCAGGAGAAGGAAGAGTTTCCCGAAATCTCCAGGTGCTTCAGGAAGGCAACACACAGTGCAAGTGAAGCCAAGCAGTGCAATTTATTGATGATCATAACATGGAAAAGAAGAACCACTAAAAGCAAGCCGAGCCGTCCACGGAACATCTCCAAACCGTGCAGCAGGCCACTCTGGCATGTAGCAGCTCCTCAAGGCCCACGGAGGCCGGCAGCATCCTCCGTGGGACGAGGGTAGGAACGTCGGGGCTGGTCTGTCACACACACACGTCTACGTGAGCCCCACGCAGCCCGTAGCACCAGCCCCTGCTCACCCACGGGCCCTGTTGCCCATGTCCCCCCACCAGGCCCATTTGGTCCCGCAGTCCTTGCACACCATCTCAGCCTGGTTTTGCTCCCCTCCAGAGAACCAGGACCCCGCAAACACCCTCACGGAGACGCTGTCTCCTCCCTCACCGCAGGCTCCTGCTAAGGTCTTGCTGCGGGCCAGGTCACTGTCACCACCTGGTTATTTCCAGGTCTGCATCGCAGCATCACTCTCGTGGCCCGTGAGAGCCTCAGCTTCTGCTGGGCTTTGTGTGGTGGCTTTTAAACTAGCAGTAGCCGATCAAACCCACCAGAATATGCCAGCTGCTCTCCTCCTCTTGATATCTCTCTTCATTTGGCAAACCGAGCACACGGGACAACACAGGGTGACGCAGTAATCAGAGCAAATGGACCCCTATGAAACAGAAATTATTTAAGACCATAGAGCTTTCCAAAAACCACATTTCATCTAACAAGAAGGTAATCACAGTCTACATCAGGTCTCTTTTGTTTCCTTGTTGTGCTCTTTTTTTTTTTGCATTGAGCTCTACAATCTACATCTTTAAAAATGCTAAAACATTTCAATATTAGTGACTGATTTTGTTGTAGAACATAGAAGGTTTGCAACACAACTAGAAAATATGAAAATAAATAAGTTAATACAGCATCCAGATAGCTATTCCTCTTGTTGCTCCCTAGGTTAAAACTGAGTAGGAAAACACATAAATAAAAGAGGCAATTCTGGTGATTTCAAGTTGGGCTGCTTTGGTTTGTGCTATATACTAAGTTACCTCTGAAAATAAATTATTTGCCAAATTTAATATATATGAGTGAACACATTTCTCCAGTGCCCTCAAATGAGATAACAAAGGATGCTGTGAGGAAGTCATGTAAGATTAAAACCAACTCTCTAAAAGCAGCCAAGGGATTCATTTTCCTGTATTTCTGTATTCTGTATTCCCAACATCACTCAGGAAATACAACCCTGAAGAACGAGTGGAGAACAGCAAGAGAGAACGCTGCTGCCCTCCATGCGTTCGTTACATCCTTAGCAAGAGGCCCCCAAGCACCAACGAAGCACAAACCGGGATGTTGTATCTGGTGCGGTAGAGGGTCCTGATGGCCACACTGGTCCCGCACAAGCAGCACTCGTTCATGTCCCCAGCCACCTCGCAGGAAAGACAGGGAAAGCAGAACATCCCACATAAGCCTGGAATAAAGTAAAAACAGGAGCAAGTGAGGGTTTGCCTTAGCTAGGACAGGGATGGGCCAGAGGAGGCGGACATCTACGGTATAAGAGACTGTGTGTTTCCTGCAGTTTATTTTTTTATCCAGAGAATAGCTGCCTGTGTCACCTTCTGAGGTCCCGCCTCGCACAGATGGGTGAAATAAGACGCCCGCTTTTGCACTTACACACGCCGCAGTCAGTGCAACAGTCCGTCAGGCCCGTCTGCCACCTGTTTCTTGGCACAGTGGAAACCATCTCATACTGAGGCTGGGTTGTAATAACAGGCTGAGAGTCCATCTCTACTTTCTTCGGATCACCCCAATCCTCTGGAAGAGCAAGGGGAGGAACAGGACAGTTAGTGACACCTGTCAGGAAAAAAGCCGGAAAGTTGGATGGATGGTGGTGGACAAACTGTAGCAGCTAATGAAGGCACCCACAAGGTGAATTTGCTAATTCTTCCCCACTCAAATGCTTTCATTTGAAAACTGCCTTCTTCCTCATCAGCTTCTTCCTCACCTCCAAACCAAGAACTCTCCCTATAGAGAAGAAAGGCACCATTTCACTCCACGACTAACAGCTGGCTGTTCCTTACTCACTTCTGGAGGATTTTTGCCCTCCTTTGCCACAGCTTATAACCATAGATCTCAGTACCAAAACACTCAGGATGGTACTGAGAAATGAAAAACTTGCACTCTTGCTGTTTTTCAGCATGGATTCAGAGATTTTCACTAGCACTTTACTCAGACACAAGAACCCCTTTTGTTTCCATGAAAGACCAAACCAGGAAGGTTTCTAACATCAGGAAGAAGCAGCATGCACAGAGACATTCCCTAAATTTGCATAGATTCATACCCGGGACCTGCTCTAGCAATGGCCCTGTCAATGCTCCTCAGCCACAAGCCTCCTTCTCCCTGCAGCCAAGCTCAACCGTTTCTGGCCCTCTAGTATCCTGCTGCGGACGGTGCTGTCCTCCCACCAACTCCTATACTTAGGTCTCTTTTCTTTTTCATTATCAGTGCTTTTCCTTGCCTATGAAATCCTGATCACTTCTCTCTTCCCCCGTGATTATTCCACTGTGCTTCTCTGCCATGTTTTATTCTCCCCAAAGCTTCTTCTCAGCTGTAATTCTTTGGTTGCAACCTCACTCTGTCCAATATTCCCGATTATGCTTTCAAAGTAGTTGCTTTTCTCTGCTACGTATTTGTCTTCCCTGTTTTTAATTTCTCTTCTCCTTTCTTAGCTACTGTGACCTCCTATTCTGCGGCTAAATTCCACTACTGTCGCCTGCTGCAGTCCTGTTGATCTTGTCTGAAATTCAGACACTGATGTTATGACACATAGCACCCTAATAAACCTCTTGACACCCTAATAAACATTTTACAAAATCTTTGCCCATTCTTCAAGCCACTGCCATTTTTTTGCTGTTTTGTTTTTCCTTTTTTTTTTTTCCTCCAGAAAAGACAAGAACTCCACCAAAATTGTGGTCTGCAGAAATGCAGTTCTGCTCACTATGTTTAAATTGTTTACTAAAGGGCATTTTTGTCTAAGTCTTTTCCAGGTGTATAAGATAAAATATTAGTCTGCAGCAGCCCCAACTCCCAAAAAAAAAAAAATTATTAGGATTATGAAACCACAGCCTTATGGTGAACCCACTCCCGCACCTGGATTTTTTCCGTGTTTTCGCCTATTATCTGGTCCCACTAAGCAGCCTCCGATCATTCATTTTTATTCCCGTCTCAGAAAGGTTTTGCTCATTTGCGAGGTCACTGATTCTGTTTGCTCTGCGTGGAGCTTGGCAGCCACGCCAGGCTAAAGCAAACAACACGGATGTTTCCCTTGTTGAACTTTGAGTAGTTTTCCAAGGAAAGTTTCGGCGCGTGTACAAAGCTTTTGGGAAACGGCCCCGTACTTCCTTCTAAGCAAGCTAGATGCACAAAGAGAGTGGAAGGAAAACTATATAAAATCCTTTGCTGAAATTTGTGAGGATTTCTTGCTACAAATTCCTTGGGCATTGGCCAAGGCAAGCGAAATGCCTCCCAAGTTGGAAGCTCCTCCCCATAGCCCCAGTGAGCTCAAAAGGCAGAACAGAAACTACAATTCCTCGGGCACCGCTAGCTAAAGCCCTCCCAGGAGGTCCTGCTGGGATTGGGGCGCATCCTGACCCCGCCGCTGCGTGCCAAGCCCCAAGCCTTGGGAAACCCCTTCCCGAAGCCCGCGCGGTCCTTAAAATTTTTAACGGGAGGTTAAACGGGAGGTACCTTTAAAATAAGGTACCGGGGGGGACAGTGCTGCTGCCCTTCGCGCGCTCTGCCAACCCCCTGACACGCGTGTGCCAAAACCACAGCCCGGCCACACTTTTTAAGCCACTAAAAGGCAAATTATTCAGTATATGGGTATCCTGCACACCCCATCTCCTCCTGCAGCTGAAAACTTTGACGTGACCGTGCTGCTCTCCCCACTGGCAGATCCCGGGTCGGAACATCGCTACATCACTGCAATCGCGACTCAGGCACCACGCGGCCACACAGAAAAGCAACCTATAAAACCCAGGCCACTTCTAAGGTATGAACCACACTCAGAATGGACTCTAGGAACGACCCCCAAATTGTCCAAAAGCAGTAAAAAATAATAATAGTAATTAAAGTGGGGCACTCTCTGCCCCACTTTTCCCCAAGTATTTCATGCTGGAAGGGGACAAACCTGGCTCACGGCAGCCGCAGCAGCTCTTGCAGCAGCAGAAGCCTCTGGCAGGAGGACGGCTCCTCGCTCCGTGCTGGTTCGCAGATAAAGGCTTTTCGGGGAAAATGAAACTTTCTTTTTTTTTCCCGCCCCTCTCCCCCCTGCTGTCGGGTCTCTCATTGGTAGTTTGGAGCAAGAGAGCCTCGGCGGGGGGAGGTGATCAGAGGCGGGGGCAGGAGTTTGGGGCTCTGGGAGTAGCAATTTAACACAGCGCAGTTAGATATTCGGTGCAGAATTAGATCATTTTTGTTCATATTCAGGAAAACACCCGCACCTACATCTCCGGGATCTCCTATTTCTGCTTGCACACGGCTGTTTGTATGAGAAGAACAAGCCTGAACGATTTGTCTTGAGACGAATGTTTTTGCAACATTAAAGTATTCCCTCCGTCCCCTAGAATAAGCTTGTCCTTAATATAAAATAAATAAATAAATAAACGAGGCAAGACACAGAGGCCTGCAGGGTGCTGTTACTCCGTTTTCTTTGGCTTGCAGAAAAAGCTTTGGAGGGAGAGTTTGCTCTTGCACTTGAGATCATTGGTTGGAGGAGGAGGAGGAAGAGAGGGGGGAGGAAAAAGAAGACAGGG
>JAWLRI010000270.1:348206-364368 GCA_034781795.1 Crypturellus tataupa
AAGACAGGGGGGAGGAAGGAGAGGGGGGAGGAAGAAGAAGAGAGGGGGGGAGGAAGAAAAGAGGGGGGAGGAAGAAGAAGAGAGGGGGGAGGAAGAACTGTCCTCTCCCCACCTGTGGCTCTAGTTCCTTACTGCTCTCTTGCTATGATCTAGCGATTGCATCCACAGCAGAAAAGCAAGACAGAAAACACTTGGCTAAATCGGGGCTGTGAATTTTCATCCAGAGAAGCGCGCTGACCCACCCCATGCTATTGCCCCCATCCGAGTTCCAACGCACACGGCTAGGGCAAGCGGAGCCCACTCACTGCTCAGCAGCAACCAGAGCCTGGTAGGTGGAAAGAGGTAGTAGTTGAAAAAACTGCGAAAAGTAGTTTCACATTCATCGTTTGGTCACCTTCCGGCTTGGAGAAAGATCTGTCACCAATCATTTGTCACGGGCAGTTGGTGTGACTTTCTACTTCCTTCTTTGTAACCACCTTTCTAGGGTAGCATCATTGATGGCGTCTTTCAGTTGACTCAGAATATCCATTGCCAATAACATTTGCCCTTTTTTTCCCCAAATTAGCTGTGTTCAACCGTCATTTTTCTGAAGTATTTTCTGACACCTTGAAGTCAATCGACTTTGAACAGCTCGAACTCTTCAAGACAACTTGCGGAGTAGCCTCTGAATGATACATTTCTTGAACAAGGCCTGAAGACAGCAGATGCAATAATTACTGACTCAATAGCCTTGATTCCTTTTAAAGATTTCCCAAGATCTCGGATTCGCACTGTCCACAAGTGTCCACAAACGGTGCCAGCACAGCAACTCACAAATCTGGCAATAGACCAAGGAAGATAGCAGAGCCAGGTACCAGACTCTGGTAGCAGAGCATCCTCGCCTGACAAATACGACAAACAAACCCCATAACACCACAAAAATATTTACTGGTGAGAGACCGGGTCTTTCTCTGCAGAAGGAATGCACGGATTGCCAGAAAATAACATTGAAGAATACTTAATTAACTCAGTATTTCTGTAATAATTCTCTGAAATATTATTTTGGATATTTTCTGAAAAAGTGATTAACAACATGGCAAAATGTGGGGGGAAATACGTTCTAATAAAGCCAGGAGAATTTTCTGTTTCACAGATAGTGGGTCACAGGACACCAGGAGAGCTGACATGGAATGTACGGAGCTCCTTCTGATAAGCAACCGCTGACTGTTGCTGTCAGGGTTTCTCCGTGCCGTGGTCCTCCTGCGCTCTGCATGTGCTGGGCACTTCATGGGTAACCTCAAGATAAAGGTTCTGCCCTTCAATAAACTCCTCATGTGGAGCTCAGCAACACTTTCATGACTATCTTGAAAAACAACAGTGTCCTCCCTCTTTGAGACAAAGTGATGTGTGTATAGCTGGCTGCGTAGAGGGCTTTTTTTCTTTTTTTTTTTTTGGTAGCACTATCCACAAAAAAAAGAAATCTGGAAAACCAATTATGTTTTATGATCTCCTTCACAATTCTGCTAATCCATCGCGTGCTGCCTCAAAACTCGTTCTGCTCTTGGCCTCCATATACAAACTACAGGGTAGGTGCTTGGGAGGCACAGGGAAGAGAGGAAACTCTCCTCTCCAAGGGCCTTGAAGCTTTCAACTAGTATCCAAACTCAGTATTATCTGCAGCTGGTCGGTGCCCACCTTCTTCTGTTAATTTGATTTTGAAGTTTAAATACATCTTCCTTCCAGGTATTCACATGTTGATGTGTTTTGAAACAAATTTCTAGGCCTTTCTTCATTTTTGTTGTAAAATACATTCTATCAGTTCTTGGTTACCATACTGGTCCTTTAATACTGCTTGACCACAATTCTGTGCTGGTCTAGATGAGGTATTAACTTAATTTTTAGGCTGCTTTTTACTACTCTAGCCTTTTTAGACTGGCAGGACTTCCCAGAGGATATTCCTATCTTTCCATATTTTGACATAACTTACTGGCTCCGAGTTCTCAGGAAAAGTCACCAGCAACCCCCTTTTGCTCCCAGGTCCTGCTTTTCATGTTCAACCCAAAGACTGACGTAGTGAGCTGGTACCTGCTCTGGCCATGGTGCTCTCCTCCCACCAACACTGGCTCTCACCTGCTCTCGGGCTCAGCTCCTCAGCTAAGTGCAGCACAAGGCACTCTCCTGAGATACAAGATGCGAATCTCATGCTTCCTCTGTCTAAAAATCTCTTGGGCTAAAGAACTACAAGAAGGGCAAAATCCAGGTACCTTTGATGATTGCACCACGATGCCCTTCCTCCCTTGGCGATGAGTTGGCAGGCCGCCACCAAGAGGCATTTAAGGCAAAACTCCCAGGCAGCCGCAAACTGCTGCTGACGGCTCCGCAGCCCCTCGCATCCTCAGGATGTTAGTTAAACTTCCTAACATTTTCAAGTACTTCTACTGTACATGCAATCAGGCCTCAAAATCCATTTGTGTATAATTTGCTCCAGAGATATTTGACACCATTTGCTGGAACAATAGGAGAACACAAAGGAAAGCAAGCAGCATACAAAAAACTACCAAGGTCAAGTCCAGCCCCATGATGGATTTCATTTTCCAGAAGTGTTCACTTGCTATAAAGCCCTGGCATGTTGCTGCAACAGGAAACTCTTAAACTGTTATCGTCATGGAGGAGAAATAAAAGTTAGCAAACCCGGAGTGTACAGCTCTGCACAGGCATGCCTCTCAGACACTTAAGTTATCTTAAAATAGGTAGTCTTATTGAAAGCCAGATCAGCTCCCTGGTTTGATTTATTAATGTGACTGCCTGAATAGTTTTACCCCACCGCTAAGGGAAGACAACAGAAATAAGGAGAGGCCATTTGGAGAGCAGAGTGACTTTGGCTTTAGTGACATCCAGCTGCATGCTGGCACGTGCAAAGCTTTCTCTGGAGAAAACTTCACTTGCAGTGTCTACCATGATTAGCCTGAAGTGAACTCCACTCTCATTTGCATAGAATCTGAGTGTCTGCCAATAATTAGAGCAAAAACAAAATGATAATTTAAAAATATTTTCCTATTGTCCAGTTATTTTGGATCACACAAGCATGCAAAAAAAAAAAAAAATCACAAAACCAAAAACAACCTCCACACAAAGCCCTGACAGGTTCTGAACGGCTCAGGATAAAAATAGTTATGGAAATTATTTCGCACAACAAGCTCCAATACAGACTGCAAATGATCTCCTGTTTCTTTGTCTATAGCATGATGATCATGCAATAAATCATAACAGTGAGCATTTACAACCTCATTTTATTTACATCCCAAAATCACTTGGTGTTTCCTGTGCACTGGTATCACGAGGTATCTGTTGTGTCCTGCATAAAATATTGGGACATTGGGGTTCACAGTCTCGAGTATTTTACAGAAGTGGACACGCTCTGCCCGGGATCAATACTTAAAACATTCAGTACGACCTTAAGCAGAGCTCAGTAGCTTTACTTGTTGAAGTTTTTATGATGGTTAAAGTCCTTCCAGGAATAACACAGTTGATGCTCCCGGTTAATCTCACCTGCATATTTTTAGAAATAAGGAAAGTTTTATCAGATATTATAAATAAATAGAATAAACCAGAGACAACTAAGTGTTTTTACTCTCACAGTATCTTTATTTTAATGAGACTAATGTATCAAGCATTTATAGTAGTTTCACCTACCTGTTTTCTGAAGACTCTTCTTTCTTTTCTAAGTCTTGTCTTTTCCAAAGATTTCCAAGCACAATCCCTACGAAGAGCAGAACTCCTACTGTACGATTCGAAGTAAACTTCTTCCAACAGTCTTCAGGTTTATCTATATCCAAAGTGTAAATCTGAAAGAACAGTATAGCATTCCACCATTATTATTCTGCAATCATGAATATTAGACACTTTGCCCCTCTAAAAAGAAAGGTCTGCACCTAAAAAAAAAGAATCTCAAATTCTAAAGCCTACCTGAAGCACCATGATAAACAGAAAAATGCTGCACTTACAAGGTTTTTATTGCACAAGGGCTATCTATATTTATTTGGCAGATTTATTCAATTAGAGCATACAGCAGAAAAGTAAAGTATTGCGTACAGACAAGAGTCCCGGACCTTCTTAGCAAAGGACATTATAAACAGTCTACATATTTAACTGTCCGGTCTGTTTTTTAAAAGTGCAGAAGTATCTAGGCATATAAACAAGTCTTTCTGAGATGTTTCCACAATAGGTTAAGTACCTAATTCTTCAATGGGAACTTAAAAGAAATGGCACCTTCCTTTACCTTTTGGAATTTTACTATAAAATGTTAGCCCAAATTTCAAGAGAAATGAGGTGACGGAGAGAATGCAGTGCAGCCAGTTAACTGTACTGCACAGAAAGCTGCCCAGTCACACAGGGATGGTTTAATCCAGTTGCTGCAAAGTGCATCTATATAGTTCTCTTGCAAAGAGGAACCAGGACACCTGCAGTAGCAGCTAGAAACAAGGCTTATGCAGAACTTGGCAATTCACCCTCTGAAAATGTCCCAACAGAGAGCACTGAACTAAAAGAAATGGAAGTTAGACCAATAAACCCACTCCTCGGCCATCTGCGGTTTCTGCAGTTGTGCAGAGAGGACAGGGCTGGATTCTGATCAACGAGCGTGCAGCATTTGCATGAAGTTCTAAAATATGGTGTAAACCACAACCCTAAAAAGCCTGCAAGCCTCTCAAGTTCAGATTTAAAATACCTAACGGTAAAACACTGAACTAAGAAATAAAAATTCAACAGCGGCCAAGTCATGAGATGTACTTTGTAGGAATGTAAAGCAAATAGAAATGTTATTTTTTTATCGTTAAACTTCTTTTATTGGATAGGAATTTGACATATCCATGACCTGATTTCCTTTATTTCCCCTTAGACAGTGATTCAGGCAAAAATTCAGTAATTTAAGAAAAATCTAATGCTTAATGTGGCTTAATGAGCTTTTTAAAATCAGGCAAATAATTGCATGCTCAGAATATTAATATTAAAATTACTCTTGATCTCTCAAGAAGAAGGTACTATTTGGTATATGGAACAAAGCTGCTCCAGTGACTTTGGTTATCTGGAGAGCTGTCCACACTCCCCTCCACTTACAACCCAGCATTTTACATCCTCACGGATAAAAAGCCTGTTTGCAGGAAACTAATTGGCATTTCTGCCAAAACTACAGTTTGGAGCCACTCTGAAGCCCAAACTTTGAATGATTATACTATGGAATGTGGAATGTGTCTCTAGCACAATCCTCACAAAGAGCAGTGGCCAAAAGTACCAAACACAGTCAGTAATAACTTTAAAAACAGGATTCAAAAAGAACAGAGGGAAAAGATCCCATGCACCTCCTTTTTGGACAAAACTAATTGTCAGTTTTATGTTATGTATTAGTATTTCTAAACTAATATAAATTCAAGACTGATTTGGATTGTTTTCAGCTACAAAAAGAATCGTGAACCAGAACTATTGCAGAATTATTGTAAAAGTGTAATATTAACATTTGCTACGGGTAATAGAGACAAGGTCACGGGAAGTTTTGTTACATTTTCAAATTCCAGACCAAGGCGCAAGAGATAAAAGGTGTTTAGATGTACAACTGACTATCTCTGGAATACAACATATAATACTCACTTTGATACAGCTATGGTACAGCATGTTGTAGAAAAAAATAACATGTGCCCTTGACAGGGTAGACAACTTAAGACTTTTAAATTAAAAATTATAATTTTAAAATTAGTTTTTTAAATCATAATAGATTGCAACTGCAGTCTAAAATCAAATATCTATGTGACAACTATATTAAGAATTATATCAAAATTATATCAGTAAAAAATGCAAAGAGCCTGAGCTCTTTGGAACAGGAACAGACAGTTAGACAGAAGAAACAGTTCTTTACAATCTGTGGACCACTATAATTTCTTCAAAAGTAAGCTCTGCAAAAGGTACTAAAGAGAAGAAAGTTGATAGCTAGAAGACTTAAATTCTCTTTACAGAAAGTTACAGGAAAAAAATCCAGCAGTTTGCAAATTGACAGGGGTTGAAAAACATTCCAATTTCTTTTCAAGAAGTTCCATGCAGGAAAAGTATGAATAAATTAATCAAACCTGGTGTGCTAAGTGAGCCCCTACGGCTCCCACAGCTGTGTAATAAGGGAAAGTCTGGTTACAATTCATCCCTGCCATGCACAAAGCCACGAGCATTGCCACACTGAAGCCACTGAGCCACTGCTTTGTATCGTCTTTGAAATGTAATGCTGTTGACTTCACACCAATAAGGATGTCATCCTTCTTATCCTAAAATGAAAGAAAGAATTAGCAAAATAAAACTCCAAAAACAGAACCTAGAGTGTTATGCTGAAAGTGAGAAAATGGGCCTCACTAAAACTAGATATGCTTCTTATTTAGGAATCCGATCTAAGCCTCTCTGTAGATCCCGTAAAAGACTGATCATCAGAGCTACTGCCCAACAGCTTCATCAAAGCTATTTACACAGTGCATATTCGTGCAGCCCACAAAACCCACTTCATTCCAAATACTTTGCACACTAGTTTGAATGTATAAGGAGAGGGAAAAGAGCCCGTTTTTCCTCCTATTTTAGCTCATTCGAGGGTGAGAAATTGCAACAGGTTTGTACTGTTTGAATCCAAAGAGGCAAATTAAACACGCAAACATACACAAATATCTAAAAATTCCCCTTGTTACTCTACCTGATGAGCATATATGGTATCATATACCAACGTCCACATAACTCCAGCCACGTACAGGGGCAAACACACAGACCACTCGCACGACCCTTTGACGGCCGACCACCCAAGTAGGGTTCCCCAGTTAAATGCAAGTCCTAAAAGCAGAAGGACAATTAAAGAAACAGAGCTAAAAAGGTGCAAAGAGATATCTAAATTACATTTGGGGAATTCAATATTATTTCCCTGCGCGTATCAGGTCAGCAGGTTTTTCTACACACACTAGTATCTCTATTTTCTATCACTTTTTTCACTCACTAAATATAAAAATAACTTGACATTAAATACACTGGACATACACAGAGAAGTACATAGAGCTACACATTTTTCTCCATTATTTTTTTATCTCTTTAGCACAGAGAAAAAAACACTTTTGAGCGCACTCAAACAATGCATCTTAAGTTAAAATGCTGCAAAACAGTACACAGCATACTGCAGTAATTAAAGAATCACAAAAAAATCACAATTTTGATTGAAAAGCTGAAGGCAGCTGAAATGTAAAATACACAGGATGTGTTATGGCTTCAGTGGAAATACAGGTGCAATCAGTTCTTGTAAAGTGGTTCTGTTGGAAACTGAAATGTGGGGCAAATGTCCATTTAAGAAAGGTTTCAAGATAACTTCAAAACTACAGCTGACTCTCATGTGACAAATGTTCTCTCTCAACACTACAAGAAAAACTGCTTATTACTAGAAAAATTAACCAAATCCTAATTCCTAGCACAACACAGCTTTATCTGTAAAGTATTTTGATAAAATTTATATAAAATCAGATGGCTTAGGTTCCATTGCTAATTTCTAGAACAACCCCTAAACTATATCTGAAAATAGTAAAAACATTTTAAACTCACCCAAAACTAACTGTGGCCAATATGTTATTCTCTTCATCAGAGGATAGGTGATCACAAGAGACAAGGAGGCTGCTCCCATAGCTATACTGTGAGAAGTATTATCAGACTTGTTATTTGCTGGTCTGAGAACCACAAGACATTGTGCAGCATTACAAGTGTTGTTCACATAACCAAACCAATGATTTAACTTCCAGCTACCATGCAGTGACTAAAACCCTCCTTTTTATTTCCCCCTCGCAAACCTTTTTCAATTGAAAACCTTGACACAGAGTCAAGACACATTTCTTGACACAGAGTCAAGAAATGAAATTTTGAAGATTTAAATATCACATATGAATCACCTGTAGTAGTTGAGACACAGAAGCACACAAAGGGCCAAGCTAAGCTGGCCCCCAAGAAAAACAAAGGATTGAAAAGTAGAGATATCCCCAGCTGCTAGGGGTCTACTTGCTGTCCTTGCAACCTGAAACAAGAAAAAAATAACATTAATACTAAATTCAGTATGATAAATACAAACCTGTCAGAGAAGTGTTACGCCACTGACATGACAGTGAAAAAATAAAGCATAAGCAGGTCACAAAATGAAGGAGACAGGGTTCCTCAAAGAATACGAACTCATATCATCACAGAGACGAAAAGCAGCAAAATTTACGATAGGAGGATGCTCTCTTCAAAAATTAAAGTAGAAATAAAATGCGGCTCATGTGCAATGAGGCTGATTATATACACTGTATGTATATAGAAATCTTCTATGTGCATTTTATTAACTCAACAAAAGCTTTGTAAAATGTAAAAGAAATGCTGTCAGCTAACTATTCCAATATTAGAACAGCAACATTTCTGTGATCATGGTGATGATTCTAGATCCTGAAGATTCAACATTCCTCTATCATTGAAATATTAAAAGTGTCACACGTAGCCAGAGCAGTAACAAAACAAAACAAAACAAACAAACAAAAAAAAACCTTAACCTTAATTAGGGCATAAAAGAATTTGGAATCTCTCTCAGGAGCAGAAAAATCAAGACAAATAAAAGAAGAAACATCAGAACACAGCACAAGCTCTTTTAGTTTGCTTTTCCCCCGTGTCATTATTCAGCTATACCAAACTTTAAATACTGTTTGGCAGTTTAAACAATGTAAAAAGTTGCTACTTTAAGCATGCACATCTTAGCAATTTTTGGACCAATTCTGTAGCATATCATGATCAAACATGGGATTAAAAAACAAAACAAAACAAAACAAAACAAAAACCACATAACTAATGATCCAGAATAAAAAAAAAAGTCTTCACCAATGCCACAAAGCAATATCCTCTTACCAAGCACATTACCAATCTAGCCTCAAGCACTATTTATAGATACTCTTTTGAGGTTTGTTAAGAGCTGCTAGAGAAATTTGTTTAAAACCTTTAGATTTACTTGCAAGTCATAAAAATGTAAATTGCATCTAATCATCCTCCCCACTCTGCAACAGTGTTTTGACACATGGATTTGATTGCAAATGCAGAACCCTAAACCCAACAAAGACACCACAAAACTACACTGAATCGTTCTTTTCCCACAGCATTAATACAACCCTGTATTAATTAGCTGCAAGAACTTCACTCATCAGACGTGCTCCTTATCCTGTTGCTTGACAGCAGCCAATACCCAAAACCAAGATAAAATATAAGAATGGGAAATAGGACAAGCAAATTGTTATCCTTTGCCAGGATACTTTGCAGCCTACACTTGTGTAGTGATGATAGGCACTGCCTAGTGACTCTTAGCAGTTATTTCCATGAAGAAATTAAGAATACTCAAGGGCAGCCCTGCTCCCAAAAAATCACAAAGCAGTTTTTAAGCAGATTGCAAGTTGCAGAAAAACAGAATGGTTGAGAGGTTGACAGGTTCCAGTCCCTACCATCTTGCTGGCCTTCTGAAGGACCTGCTTCATTAGCTCCATGTCCCTCTTGTACTCAGGAGCCCAGAGCTGGACACCCTACTCCAGAAGCGGCCTCACCAGGGCTGAGCAGAGGGGCAGGGTTATCAACCTTGATCTCCAGGAACACTCTCCCGAGGTGTCCCAGGGTACACTGTGGCCTTCTTGGCCACAAAGGCACATTCCTGGCCCATGGTCACTCTGTAGTCCCCCAAGACTCCCAGGTCCTCCTCTGCAGAGCTATTTTCCAGAAGATCAATCTGTAGTGGTGCATGGGGTTATTCCTTCCTAGATGGAGGACCCTGTACTTGCTCTCGGTGAACTTCATGAGGTTCCTCTCCGCCCATCTCTCCAGCACATCCAGGTCTCCACAAACGCCCCTTGGGGGTATCAGCCACTCCTGCCAGTTTTGTATCATCAGCAAACTTGTTGAAAGTGCACTCTGTCCCCTTGTCCGGATCACTAATGCATACGTTGAAGAATATTGGACCCAATATTGACCTCTGGGCCAACAGATAGAAACCTGGGCCAATAGATAGATATGAAACCTCCAACTAGACTTTGCTCCACTGTGCACAACTTGCTGAGCTCTGCCCTTCAGCCAGTTCCCAATCCATCCTGCTGACGGCTAAACTAGTTTTAAAACTGTAGTAATCTTACTTATTTATTCTGATGTGCAGAAAAGAGTTGAAAAAATAAGTGTATTTTATTCCACTACCACACAGAGCTGACAACATATGATCAGCTTACACAAAGGAAAGTATTGTAGAAGACTCACTACAGTCCAAAAGAGTAATATGGGCATAAAATAATTTTAGTATTCTAGCAGAAAACGCAGACAAATGAGTCACATCTCAGAAACACGGACGAACTTCCAAAATCCAAAAAACGCATTCGCCTGGAGCTCTATACAAGCTTAAGGCCTGGAATTACCGATCATGTTGCAGATGAAAGATTTGGTTTAATAACCAGCAACTCACTTGCTTATCAAATATTAGGAGGCTTCTTGGTCTTCTGAAGCCCCTGGGGACTCCCCTACCTTTTTGTCATAGTCCTGATCCCACATGTCGTTGATTGTGCAGCCCGCTCCGCGCATCAGAACCGCTCCAGCCCCGAACAAGGACAGCATATAGCAGTCCGGCAGGCACCCGGGCTCTGCGGCCAGGCCTATGCTCCAGGTGCACGGCAAATAGAGCAACCACGTCCCTGGGAGAAAATAAATTTAATTTTCAACGAGCAGTTCCCAATGCGGAAACGCTGCAAGAAGCTCCCGACGCCGTCCTGCCCGCAGCCCCCCGACCCCCGCGTAACTTCCCTGCGGCGCCGGAGCCCCGGTTCCCCCCTGCCCAGGGGCGAAGCGGCCCCCGGGACCCCCCGAGCAGCGCCCGCTCCCCTGCGTTATTGAGTTTATTTATTTACAGCGGGTGGCACATCCTGGTGTGGCTGAGCGGCGGCGTGTTAGACAGGCAGCGGGGAAGACGCCGCCGCTGTCGCACGCGCCTCTGATTAACGGCTGCGCGTTTGAACAGCTTAAATAACCTTTGAGAGGGGATTTTTTGCGTCTCCATTCTGCGCTGCGGACCGAGCCGGCCCTGCTCGTTTGTGGTCCCTCTCCAGCACCCCGGTAGCCCGGCCGGCTCGGGGGGGCAGCGTGGGCTTGCGGCGCTCGCCGAGCGCGTTTTGCAGCGCACGGGGGTTTGGGCACGTGCAGGAGCCACTTGCACAAGCGGGTGCACGTGTGGCAGCACCTGGGGCCGAGCGCGCAGGTACCGGTGAGGACCCACGCGTGGTCCGAGCGAGGCTGCGGGTCCGAGCGAGGCTGCTCCAGGCACACACAGGGCTGCAGGGTGCACGGATGAGCATCCCAGTACCTTCCTGGTCAGAGCCGGGACAAAGCGAGGGAGCCCACGGAGCCCTGGAGCAAAGAGAAAGAGCCAAGAAGGTGGAGATGAGATGCGGGAGGCAGGGGATGCCCCGGGAGTCTCCATTGCCTGCGCGCTCCTGCACCCGACGTGGGCACTGGGGACAACCCGGGAGTTCATGCGCTCTTCCCTGGTGCCCCTGCTTCGTTTTGTCCCTGCCGCCAAAGCTTGGCCCCTGCAGCAATGCAGGGATCAGACTTCTGCCCGGCTTGTCCCTTCTGTCCGTCCTTTTCCGAGCCCTCTTCCCTGCCTGCCGCAGCGCTGCCGGATCAGTGCTCCGCTCCCTGGATCGGCGCTCCGCTCCCTGGCTTTGCTGGAAGGGGCTGCCCACCCAGGGCAGCGACCCCGGCGAGAGGGAAACCCTGTGATCCTGTCCGCTTCCCAGCGCAGCTCCAGCACCAGAGCCCGTCCTTGCCTCAGCCCGAGCCATCCAGCCGGAGCCACACCAACATCCCGGCTACCCGCGCTCATCCCGAGCACTTGGTGCTCGGGAAAGGCCTGGGGCTGGCCCGGATGGATGGGTCCAGCCCCGGTGCCCATGCAGGGCTGCCCAGCACAGCCCAGGGCAGGCTCTGCATTACGGGGAGAGCAGATCATGAGAAGGGGAGGCTCAATCTGCGCTGCGTCTGCACCCTGGGGACAAGCGAAAGGGTTTGCTGGGCTCCAGGATGAGGTGGGAAGAGCCGGAGCAGAGGGAGGGTGATGCGGCCCCGCGCAGGGCTCTGGCCCCGTTGCCCCACGACGGACGGGGATGCGGAGCTCGCGGGGCTGCCCGAGCTGCTCGCAGCGGCGCCGGGCAGCGATGCTGCCTCCTCTCCAGCAAGGATGCTGCGGGCAAGCGAGGCGGAGCGGGATAAGCACCGGGGAGGCAAAATGAGCTGCTCGAGCAGCTCCGGTGCTCCGGTGCCCCTGGAGCGACCAAGGGTGGGAGTTGGGGTCTTTGTGGCCTTGTGGATGGAGCACGGCAATACGGCAGCTGCGCTGAGGATAACCCCAAGACATGGGAGTCTTGAAGAGCATCTCCCATGGCAGCGCTCAGCACTGCCCACCATCGCTATCCACGCATGGTCCAGTCATCCCATCTGCATCCCAGACCTGTTCCATAGGAGTGAAGGGTCCTGGGGTTACCGAGACCCTCATCCCAACATGCAGCAGCCACAAGGACACTGGGGACCCTGCGCCATGGGACAGAGAGGCCTTAAGGGCTGCTAGGGGGTGGTGGCAGAGGAGCTTTTGCTCTTTGCTTGAGCTGGCTCTCCGGGATGCTCCAAACCTTTCAGAGTTACGGCCAGAAAGGAGCAGGATCCCTTGTCTGAACCTGCCCCTGCGGGTCTGGGTGGGCTCTGGGGCATCTCCCTGGATGGCCACACGTGCCCAAGGAAGCGGAGAGCCGTGTTGGCTCCTGCCTCTCCTGCAGCGCTGCCCGTGTGCCAGCGACGGCTCCGAAGGCAAGCGCGGGGAAGCGCTAATCCGCTGCGACTGCGCTCGGACCTGCCTCTGTGACCATCAGCCGTGGATCCGAGGCCCCCGGATCCAGGTTCCAGGGATTTGCACGCCCGGCTGAGCGGCGGAGCCCTGGGCAGGAGCGGGAGCCGCTGCCCCACGCGCGGCCGTCGCGAGCGGCGTCGGGTGCTCCCTGGCCAAGCCGGGTTCCCCCGTTTGGCAGCAGAGGTGCCAAAGGTCCCCCTGAGCTCCCCGAGCGGGAATGTCCCGAGGAAACGGCCCGACGTGGGGACCCACATGGAGCCTTGTGCTGGGGGAAGCTTGATGAGTGCCCCATGGCTCCTTCCAAGCACCTCTCGGCCTTGCTGCTGCGGCCCCACTCTCCGTAGGGAAAAGCGATGTGGAGACATCAGGACACCAAGCCCGGTGGCAGGGAGAACCTCAGGAGCTGTGGTGGCCGCCATGGAACCAGGAGATGCCACCTCTCTGCTGGCCAAAAGCCTCCACGAGAAGCTCAAGGCCGCACAGTGGGGATGAGGGCAGCGTGGGGGCTGCCGTGTGGTGGGGTTGGGGGGCTCCATGGATAATTCCAGCCGCCCGGGAGCGCTCCCTGTGCCCACGGCTGCCTCTTCCCTGCTCTGCCCTTTGCAGGTTGCCAGGTAACAACGTGCCCGGGAAATGCGGTGGGATTCGGGATGCCGTGGCCAGGCGGCATCTCCCCCTCGCAAGGAGCGGGCAGAGAGCCCGGGCCCTTGGCCATTGCCACCCGCTGCAGGCAGGGACCTCCCGGGGCTCCGTCCGGCCGCAGTAGCATCGTGCTGTCCCCCTCGGTGCCCAGGACATCGTTGCTCCTGGGGTGGCACCCGGCGTCCCCTTGGGACAGGGATTCACGGCTGCTGGACTCGTGCCCGTCTCCTCACCACGAGCCTCCCTTATTGCCTTTGACATCCCCTTTTAGCGCCCGTCAGCCCCGGGGATGTCGAGATGGTCCCTGCCAGCACATGGGCAGGACGAGGACCCGGCTGCACCGCGGGGCCCCGTTGGGAGCACCCGGGCATCAAGCCGCATCCCGGCTCTCCTGGGCACGAGCGGGAATGAAGGGAGCTTGAAGGAAGGTGTCGCTCCCGATCCATGTGCGCGGGAGGGGACAGGGCTGGCGAAATCTTTGCAGATGCAGCAATTTTCTCCTCCTTCCCGGGGAAAGTAGTCTTTGTCTCTCTGAATCGGCAGCTCTCGCCCAGCCCCGCGATTCCTTGTGACAGCCGCCACGGCCGGGGTCAGGGGACGATGGTGGCCGCTGTCCTGCAGGTGCAAGGGCCAGGGGAGGCACCGCGGGAACGGGCGGCTCAGGCAGCGGGATGGCATCGATCCTGGTGGGAAGATCCCTGCCGAGCTGCCAGGGATGCTCCGGGGCCTTGGCAAGGAGGCATGGAGCGTGTCTGGAGGCTTCCTGAGCATCCCCGCTCCCAGGGAGATGCTTGGAGCGGCTTCCCGGGATGCTCAGGACAACACGGGCTCTCGCCGCGTCTCTGCCCGTTGCTTTTGCCTCCTCTCCCCTGCCCACGTCCCCCTGGGGCTGCTCCCGCGGCTGCCGTTGAGCATCTTTGTGCCAAATAAACCCTGCCCGCGGGAGCCCGCGGCTCTCGCTCGTTACTATTTCATACCTCGGGCTCCCGGGGGATGCGCAGCGGCTGCTCGGCACGCGGCGGCCGCGTCCCCGTCTATCCGTCCTCACGTCCCCTCTCAGCATCAGCAGCGCGCGGGCTTGGGTACCGCGGGGCCACCAATCCCATGGGACCGGCGTCCCCCAGAGCCCCCTCTCCTGTCCCCTGTCCGCACGGGTGCCACTCGCCGTGTCTCTGTGTCCCCAGAGGATGAGCTGCGGCTACGTGCTCTGCACCGTCCTGCTCTCGGTGGCCGTCCTGCTGGCCGTGACGGTGACGGGCGCCATCCTCTTCATGAACCACTACCACCCGCCCGGCACCGAGTCGCCGCCCGTCATCAGCACCAACCCCGAGGAGGCCAACGCCTTGGTGACCATCGAGAAGGCCGACAGCTCCCGCATCAACATCTTCATCGACCCCAACTGCCCCGACCCGGCGGGCGGCTTCACGCGCCTCGAGGGCCTCCAGTCCTCGGTGCTGCGGGCCCTCAGCGAGCACGACGCCGAGGCCAAGGCCACCAAAGGGCAGCAGAGGGCCCTGCTGGCCACCGTGGCCGACGAGGTGGCCAAGCTGCTGACGCACGCGGCCCAGCTGCGCGCCGACTGCGACGGCCTCAAGAAGGGGCACGGCGCCATGGGGCAGGAACTGAGCGCCCTGCAGAGCGAGCAGGGGCGGCTCATCCAGGTGCGTGCGGGGCCCCGCGGGTGTCCGGATCCGGCATGCTCATCCCTGTGCCCTGGGAAGGCCCCTGGGACTGACACGCGGATGTTTGAAGTCACCGTTTGCAAAGCCCGGCTCCCTCCATGCCGCTCCGAGGCTGGTTCTGGGAAACGGGGACCTTCCCATAGGGATTTTCTCTCCCTGCTTCACCCAGGAATTGGCCTGCAGCCTCCCTCCCGGCACGGGCTCCGTGCAGGGGTCACTCCCCATGCAGAGCGGGAGGGAGGGCCGGCAGCGCGCGGTGCCGATGCGGAGCGCGTCCCGTGTGTCCCCTTGTCCCGCACACGCACGCAGACCCCGGGACCCGGCCGTGTCCCCTCCCCGCGCACCGCAGCCTTCGGCCTCACCGTACTCACACCGGTCCGGACATCCCTTGTTGGGGGGATCCAGCATTGGGGGAGTTTCCATCCCTCGGGCTCCTCCAAATGCCGGAGAAGGGCGAGGAGCCGGAGAAGGGCGAGGAGCCGGCGGCAGCTCGGGATGAGCCCCGGTCCCGGGATGCGGGCGGCAGCGCCGGCCCCGCCTGGCCTCACCCCGGCTCACCCGGGGCTGCCTCAGGACGCGGCTATTTCCGAAGCGCCCGGCAAGCCCGGCCTCCAGAGAGGCTCCTTATCCCCGGGCTGGTGCCGCGGATGCACCCGGGGCTTCCCGGCGGCTTCAGTGCCGGCCAGGCCCGAACTGCGGGGCAAAGTGCCACGGGACTTGCGCCTGGGCACAGGGATGGGTGCACCGGCCGCAAGCAAGTCGCAGTGCACGGCCCCACCAGCCCGTGGCCGCGTGCACGGCTGCATCCCGGGGAGGGCCCAGGCGTCCTGCTCCCCTGGCCAAGCCGCCGCGCGGCCCCTTGCGAAGCTCCGGAGCATCCCCAGCCCGGGGCGCTCGGGCCGCGGGAACGCGGCGCCAACCC
>JAWLRI010000270.1:364468-376284 GCA_034781795.1 Crypturellus tataupa
TGGCCCCCCGGCACAGCCGCGCCAGGAGCGCCGCCATCCTCGGTGCCCCGCGGCGCTTCCGGCGTGCTGACGTCCCGCCGCGCAGGCGCAGGCTGTGCCCGCCCCCCCGCAACGGTGGCGGTTGCGACCGGTAACGGCTGCGCGATGGGGGCCTGGCGGGACGCTGAACCGTGAGGTACAACCTTGAACGCGCCATCCTCGTGCTTGAGCATCTCACTGGAAATGTTAGTACTATTCTATACTGTTTTTACGTGCTGGGCGTTGGCAGAGCCTTTCATGCTCTTTGTGAGGGTTGCGTAGTTCGTCTGCTCTCATAGAAGTGTTCAGGCTTTAGGTAGTAAAACATTTACCGTCCCGTATGTGCCCTTCAGAATCTCCGCCCATGCCTCACTCCGCACCTCAGCTTATCTGAGGTAATGAATAAACTTCACAATGTACAAGGGGAAATAACATGGTGTTAAGGCAGAACCATAAACAGCTCAGCTTATAAAACACAGTTTCAGTGATAAAGCTCTTAGAAGTAAGGAGTTTCCGACAAAGTTTCCTACAGATTCCTGTAATGCACATCATGAGTTAAAATAAGGCACATGTCACTTCTACAGTTAATTACATCTGAAATGCAGACTAGCAAAAGGAAGTAGAAAAACAGAAAAATAACACAGTGAAATAAAGAAAAATAACCACATGATAAGGTGCCAGGCCAGCCTGACAGAACTTGTACAGCTCCTCTCAGGTCTCCGATACTCAGAGAAGCAAGTGCCACAGCAAAGCACGTGCAAACCCTGCTAGTTCTAGTGACATGTCCTGGAGGACACGTGGAGAGCAAGTCCCAGCAGATCAGGCTCTGGACTGTCTTCAAGGAACCCTTGAAAGCAGTTTATTGATTTTTAATCAATAGATTTATATTCACTATAGCACAATGTGGCCCCTCACCAAAAAAATATATGGGGAATTGACACTGATGTTGATAATGTAAGGGCATTAAGGTCCCACAGTCTTGTTCTACTTAAATGCCAAGTTGATGGTCAAATTATCATCAGTTCCCAGGAGACTATTTCCTTATTTTCACATGCATAAAACCACCATAGTATAAAAGCTTTATCACTCAAGTTACTCCACTTTCCAGTAACTCATTTACTGTAAATACAATACCAATAATCCAAATTCCAGAGTCAAAAAGGTAAAAGACAATAGAAATGTGGACAAAGATACAATTATAGTTCATGGTGTCTCTCTCTTGTTGTTTGCCTGACATACAAGATTGGAATCCTAAGGCTTAAAAACACAAGGAAAGTGAAATATTGTTGCAGGTAGGTGTCATGACAGAAGTGCTAGCCCAGGAAATGAAGAAAAAAAAAGGAAAAAAAAAGAAAACTACCAAAAGCAAGTATAAATTATTTAATAAAAGAGTCAAATATAAAAGCCATGTACAAGCATTAAAATAAACAAAGCTGTTAGAAAGTTTTAAAAAGAAGCTACCAGGCAAGGAATTTTTTTTTTGTCTAGGTTTGAACACTTCATACTGAAAGATCTGGAATTTTTTCCCTGTCACCTTACACTGTCCCTTTATTTTCCTGTTGAACTCAGACAATGTAAACAAAACTTGGCCTGTTTGATTTATCTTTTTGGTCTATTAAACTTTCTGGGCTACAAACCTTTGCACCATGTTCCTAACATTGGAGATTTGAAGTCCTGTATATAGTGACAATTTTTGATCACAGCTTCATAAGCCTAGCTATCAATTTTGTGTTTTTTAAGCCTTTTTATTAAAGCATTTATTTAAAGCAATAGTTTATTTAAATAAAAATGTACTTATTTAAAGCAGCATTTACAGCAATACTGACTGCTGGCTGTTCTGAAGGAGCAACAGTGTTTCTTTTTGTCAAGAAATCTCATTGGAAAATCCAGGGCTATAGCTCCATCTTGTGACCCAACCAACCATTGTAACTTAGGAGATGTGTGGACAAGCTCTATCAGCCAGTGAGCTGCCCAAAATTTTATAACAGTTTTTGCTTCTCTGAATGACATTTTCCTTCATTTCAGTTCCCATTCGGACTCACCACCTTCTGCTCTTTTTTTCTTTTCTGAGTCCCTAGCTTTTTTTGTGCCTCCCGAAGGGATTGCTAGCCAGTGAGAGGGGCTGAGTTGCCAGCAATTTTGAAACCAAATAGGTCTGTAGCTGTGAAACCACAGTTAGCTGCTACAAAGATGCCAAGCTGTGGGTATTTCTTGTGTATGTTGCAAGCAAAGCCACAGCTGAGGGTGTTTAAAAAACAGTCCTAATCTTCTCTGAAGAAAAGTTTTTAGATCAACTTTTCTGAAAACTCTATTTACATAAACTATAAAATAAGGGAAGGGACCTGTAATTGCAGTGTGAAAAAGCATATGCAGTGTAACATAGGGAATAGGAAAGGATCTTGATATCAGATGTACTGATGCAGGCCAGACAAAGGAAAAAAAAAAAAAGAAATTTCATCTGAAACTCCTCTAGTTGAAAATTTGCTCTTGAAGCTCAGCAAACATGTTTTGCACACCAACTATATGCTACGACTGCATGTCTCCCCCACTAACAAAACTGGCATCACCAGCAGATTTGAACTGATTGCCAGAGTTAGGCCTCGTTATAGAAATGTGAATGTCTAGTATCAAACCTTATTACCAGTCAACTGCTACTACAGTATCCTTCGACATTTAGATGCAAGCAGTAGCTTTGGCATTTTTGATAACATAAAACCCGTATGAAAAAGCTGGAAGGCCGAGGGTACTCCCTGGACCAAGGGATTTTTCAGTAAGCGCTGGCAACGTTTTGTCATCCACCATCCTTAGGACACGGCCATTCAACTTAATAGACCTAGAGAAACAGAGGGAGATAGTTGGAGCAGATATTTTTTCATTTGCTCTCAAGTGCAAGCACCTCTTAAAATCCAAGTGCAAACAACGAAGTACTGCATTTCTTAACCAGCTTGGCATGTAGCACAAACCTTCCCTTACGGCTTCCCATCTGCGTACGCACACACACGGATACACCATACTGCGTGCTTACCTGGAAAGTATGTTCTCTTTGCCATGTGGTAGGAGCAGGTACTCATCCACGTGCTTGCTGGATAAGCTGTTAGGCAGCTGCAAATATCTGGTTGTGTTGTAGAGGTTTAAAGCGAACAATGTGACATCCCCGTCTCTGTATTTTGAGCTGAAAAACAAGGGGGAAATCATGCTGATGAGGAGGGAATGAAGCAGCTGTGCAGAACCCGTCTGTTGCCCCCAGCTGGGTCGCAGGACATAGCCGTGGCCTCACTGCCAGGGACAGGAGGAGCATCCTGGAGCATCCAGCACATGGCACAGCTGCCTGCAGAAAGGGGGGCCCACACGCGCCAGGGACTGGTGCCTGCAGGGAAGGCATCTACTACTGGTTTTACACATCGTGGACGATGAGTGGAAGGGAGGACACAGGGACAACACCACTCGGGATGCAGGGCAGAGCAGGGATGGGAGACAACTCCCTCCCACGCCTGGGCTTGAGATGGGGCAAGTTCTCAGGGCTGTGCGGGCAGTTCCTGCGGGAATGCGCGTGCTTACTGGTGGGCGTTCGTGCAATGCAGGTACACGCGGAGCTGCCGCTGGGCGCCTCCCTTTAGGCTGACACGCAGCACCTTGGTGCCCACCAGATTCTTGTATAACAGCGAAAGCCAGTAGTCCTGTGTAGCAAAACACACATGCACTTAGACCTGCTGCGTACACTAAATTCATATCTGTCATTCTTGCTCTGCCCTCCCCACCCTTCCTGCAAGATAAAATAATTTTACTTTTGAAAGATGTCAGCTGCCCCAGGGAAGCTCTGTGTGCTGACAGAGATCTGTTTCCTTGAAATCCTGTGAAACAGTTGGAAGCAAAAAGCACTCTCTGAGCTGGAGCTTTCTCAAAACATTACAAAACGTGAGTTTGCCATCCTCATGTTCAAGCTGGTGGCTTTCAAAGAGAGCTTCTTCCAGCAGTTTTTTCATTTTGAAGTTTTCCTAGAAGAAAAGCTCTCCATACCTTTTAAGTATCCTTTGGTTTATTAGCATCTGTACTGTCTGTAGGTGAAAACAATATATCCTTTCAATCTAAGTATTTTTTAAATTGGGTAGGGGAGTATAACAAGTTTTCCATTCCCAACAACTTGGTCCCTGGCGTAAGGACTATCTGAAACGCAGGATAAAACTATTTTTCGTGTTGCTTTCCTTGTTGCATGTTCTTTCTGAGCCTGTAAAAATTACAACTTGGAGGCAGAAAAAGAGGAGGAAAAGGAAAACTTTATCCTCTCATCCAGAGATGCTGTTAGAAGAACATGCTATAAATATACAAAGAGGAAGCACAAAAGAGCATGCTATAAATACATAAAGAGAATGTCATGCTCAGTAACTGTCTCTGATCATAGCAGAATGTTATTCTAAATAAACTATGCTAAGTACATGTTTTCACGGCTTATGTTTTGGCCACTATTTACAGAATACAAATATGTGGCCACACATATTTGGTCCATATATGACCCAAGAGATGCTTATTAATTTCATATTATGTTGTTTTTCACTTGTGCTGTAATTATATTTATCCTGCAAAATCTATTGCTATCTTATGTTGTAAAAAAAGCTACCTTCTGTTTGCATATCAGATTTTGTCTGTGCATACAAGTACATAGAGCATTAAAATAGTGTTAGTGGGATTGCATACGTACTGGCAAAGGTTCAAAATTTGCATCCACCAGATGGTAGGTTCCTGCTCCAAAGAACACCTGTCTCATCACCACATCAATTCCCTGCCTGGCTGAAAGGCCAAGTTTGTCCAACCACCTGCCAAAAAAAAGGAGGCACACAAGGGGCAAATGCAGTTGCAGTCCAAAGCTGTGCTCTGCTGCCTCTCTCTGACCAAGATGGGAAGTAGAAAAAAAGACTTAATGCTGACATTTGCTTAAAATTACGCAATTAAATCAAATTCACAACTTGCAATGATTACCATAGAAATTAATTCCAGACCGCATCTGACTTGCAGCCTGATTTGATGGAATGATTTTAGTTCCCCTTGTTGCTGTGCTCTCCCAAAGAAACAAGATACAGACCACGGAAACCAGCAGCAGTATGTGTTCTTGAACTGCTGCAAAGCATAAAATTGTGGAAATCATCACACCAAATAACAAAGTTGTCTGTGAGCCACACATACCATTGCCATTTTGATCCGCTAACAAATCGTTTGAAGTGCTTAGAAAAGTGCAAATTCCATTTTTTGTTTCTCTGACTTTAACAAATTGCTAAATCTGGCACCTTTGGAGAAAATGTAGATATTACTTTGGTTAATTATGTCATAGTAATCCGACAGAGAAAAAGGACACAGGATTAGTCACTGGTCTCACACTCTGGGACCAGCTGACTCAAACTCGACAAGATTTTGTCACCGAATACAGCATTGCTACTGTGCCTTTGGGAAGCAAAAGCGAGTCCTGCTGACCCTTTGGACATTTAGAGGCCCCAAAATGGCATTTTTTCAACCGTATAAAAATATATAATTTACAACATGTGTTATTTCACTCACATAAAGCCGGCGACATAGGTATTAGACAGTTTGGGAGCTCCACCTCCATATGCTGAGCTGGTTTCTCCTAACCAAACCTTTTTGTTGGGTACAGTTCCGTCAACAATCTACTCAGTATTACATAGGAGAGAAAAGAAAGAGACAGTAATTAAGTGTGTGGCTTCTGAAATAATCATCAATAAAAATTCTGTGCTTCAGCCAAATGCCTTGGCAGGCAATTTGCATTTAATGGGTGGCAACATTGACTGAGGCAGAATATTGTAGAAATTTTGATCAGTACAACTAGAAACGCATTTTTTTTTCCCCAAAAATCATATCCACTCACATTTAGAATAGGAAAACAATACTAAAGACGACTCTGTTTCTGTAAGCCTTCCCAAGCTGAGTAGCATTATACTCCTTTTTGTTTTTCTGCTCTCAGGATCTCTAAATACTGTGAAACATGAACAAAAACCTACAGTGACTTTTGTAGGTTTGCAAAGTTTCTGGCATAGATGGTTTCTCTTGAGTGCATCTACTAGCAGTATTGCTAATATGTGCTTTCAAATATTTACCCTGACACCTGAGCTTTGAGGATCCTTATTTATTGCTAGGTGAGAAGCTCTATTTGACTGAGGACTCTGTTTTGCTAATACCACTAGGTATGAACAAGTGAACAGGCTAATGAACCTCAAGGACATCACGTATATCTGTGGCAAAAGTATCCAGCACTTCTGGGCTCAAGAAATCCTCTGTTGTAGCATGTCGTCCATTCACATAGTAGCTGAAATTGGATAAAGAAAACACAGTCAAAGCTAAGGAAAAATTCTGCCACTGGTACAAAACAACAGAACTCAGTTGCTCAGTACAGTCACATCGTCACTGTTATTCTGTCCATTTTTAATTTTTTTTTTTTCAAATGTACAGGTATGCCAATTATCTTTAGGGACTTCCAGGGAGGATTACGTTGATTAAGGCACAATATCACAGAAATTTTGATCAACAAGACTAGAAGCAGAATATTTTTTTTCCTCTAGGAATCACATTATTCATTTAGAATCAGAAATATATCACTTAATATGAGTCAGGTTCTGTATTTCTCCTCATACTGAGTATTGTTATACTGCTATGTGATAACTTGCTTTACAGTATAAAGGTAAATAGAAAAAAATGTCACATTGCAGCTTCTCGCTGCTTTGGCAGTTGGGAGGGGACTGGGATGGAGAGTCCATCTAAATCTCGCTCCTGGAAGCACAGGGCTCCCTTTGCTTTACGGGACATACTCTTCCTTACAGCTGCTCAACAGCTTTAACACCCAGGTTGCTCCCTGCATCTCTAAAGGGTGGAGGAAGCCCATTCTGCAGCCAGAGGGCTTGGTCCAGGCAGCCTGTGCTTGAAATAGAGGCCCCTGGACACAGGGAGCGAGGTCGCCCACATTTGCACAGAGAAGGTCTCATTCCCTTAGCATTAGGGACATTTTTGCAAGGAGCGGTTTAGAAATTAATGGGTATGGCCACATTACTGTGCTCTCCGCTCACCCCTGCCGTGCACGGAGCGCTTTGCTCCTGCAGAGATGGTTTGTGCTTTCTGGGACGCCCCTCCTGCCACAGCAGACCACCACCACTGCCAAAACTCTGCTCGTCTGGGCAAGGGTCACCTCCTTGCACCACTGCTCTGCCAAATCTGCCATTTCTCTTCATTATCCACCCTACTTCCATTTTTTGCAGTGTAAATATTTAGCAAGCAAAAGGACCTTGTGCACGTAATTTCCATCACTGCCTTGCCCAAGTTATAAATTACTGGCCGTGCTTTCAGTTTTGGGCACTAACCAGCTTCTCCTTGCATTTCTATAACACATTCCCTCAAGTAATCTGCTTATTAGGAGGGAAGGAAGCATACGGAGTGGCACAAAAGGAACCCTTCAAATTTGTATTTCCCTCTCTCCTTCCCATGAATAATTTTAAATCAACATTTCATAACAACATTTCATTTTATCCATTGAGCAAGTAACTGGATATCTTAGTAGTACTTACTGATGCCAAGTGACAGAATCAATCACCTTCCCTCCCGACTTTAGGAAGCTGCGAACACAGAGCACAAGTTTTTTGGGAGCGTTAATTTATGTTTGTGCAACCCAAGGAGATTTCTTGGGTGAAAACGATGCTAAAGCCAGTGTTAAATTGGAAGACAGGTGGATCAGTGTGGTACTGCTAACGCCTTAGTCATAACTGGCTGAGGAGTTTACGCTTAAGATTTTGCATGCAGGTAAGATATCAATCGCCCTCCATCCAAAAAATCAATGATTGTAAATTAAGAAAAAAAAATCTATCCTCATCTATGTTGGATTTATCCAGATAGTTCCTCCTTCCTCGTGACTGAATTAGCTCGATCAGTCGCATATCCTGTACGCGGCGGCAGGCGGGTGGCTGTGGCCCTGCAGCGGCTCCTGCTCACCTGCGCAGCAGCTTCAGCGTGTGCTTCTGCGGCTGCCCCACGTCAGGGCCATACAGCTGCGCCTGCCGGTACAGCGGGTAGTTATTCATCAGGTGCCGCAAGTGAATGAAATCCTGTCCCAGCTGGAAACCGTCGATGTAAATGCCAGACTTCTTCTGAAAGCTGTTTGGCTCTGGGAGAGACACGTGCACGTCAATACCCACACCTCGTCTTGGGAGACAAAATACCAACCCTCTATTGGCTTTTTTCCCAATAAAATATTACCTCGCTCTTTGCGGCATCACCCAAAATGTGCTCTTAAAAACACATAGCTCTGAACAGTAGCTCATACTGCGCGGTAGCATGTTCCTAGCCCACCGCCTGCTTCCCTTGCCCACCGACACGGTTTGCACTCACCATTGCCCAGCTCCCAGGACATGTTGTACCTCTGAGACGCGCAGTAATCCAGCAGCAGCCGAGCGTTCGAGCTGTCCCACTGAAGGCCATTTTTCCGCAGCAGGGCATTGAGCCCAAAGATCAGGTGAAACTGCGAACAGTTTGCAAAGCTGTACAGGATGTCCACTGTATTTCCTGCATGATGGAGAAACACCGGAGAGACCATTTATTTCGAAGGTCCGCTGTGCTTATGGATTTAAAACCAAATAAAATCTGCACTGTATGCATTTAACCTGCTGCTATAGGTAGAGATGTGCCAGGCTTTCAGAGCCAAACCAAAGAACCCAGGCCCAGTGAAGCTTGTTCTACATCACCCTGAAAGATGTTGAGATTTACTTAACTCTTATAGTGACTGAATAGTTTTAAATAAATTTAGAAAAAATAAAAAGGGAAAAACAGAGTAGGGTAAGTTTTTATTTTAAGAAACATCTCAATGGCTTGGAGAAACCTTAATTTTTGGTGGCTTCAGCTCTTAAATGCCCACGACACTTTTACCCTTGAAGACCGATTTGCAATTTCCTAGTTTTAAATCAAAGCACTAGAATCCCTCAAAATCTTACTTGTAATGGTGGTGTTTTTGTGCTTTTTCCAGTACTGCTCCTTAAGAATTAACTTCTCTTGGGTGGGCCACTGGGTGAGGAGCAGGTTCTCAACAACTGAAAAACCAGATCTTAATCCACAAGCCTCTGCAAGACAGAAGAAAATGTGACACCAAAAAAGCTTCCATACCCTCAACAAGGGTTCAATGTGCAAAAGGCCGTGTCCCTCACCAAGAAATGTAATGTGCTTATGTAGAGCTGAGAGTCACTCCTGCAGATTTGTGGAAGTCATCTCTATTTTCATGACCATTATAATAACTGTGTGGAAGACGACGGCCAAATTGATACTGATATATATACACATGTGTGCGTGTATAGCTGCATTTAAGGGGATGGAAAGAGAAAACAAAAGACTAAACAGGACTTCTGGAAGCTGCTATAACTTGTGCCATAACCTGCTAACCTGTTTTCACCCAAGAGCCGCCCTGGAAACCATGAGTAAGTGCAGAGCAGGGTGCCCACCCCTGCCCAGCACAGGAGGAGCAGATAAACAGCCTCCTCACAACAATAGCACATGACTAATAGTCCTAATGTTTACGAGAGATATAAAGCACCACTTCCCTTCCTGCTCTTAAGCGATGGGGAGTGTTGGCAGTGTTTCCTGTTCCGCGCAGTAAGAGCTGCTGACTGTATTATGGGAATCAAACTAATACACTGGCAGAAGTCTGCACACGTTTCGCCTCTCTTCATACACATAAATACATTTTCTATATAATTTCTACAAAAACTCTCAGAGGATCCCCTGATAAACCAAAGTTAAAAGTAGGTTGAAGTTAAACATATTCCAAAGAGAAGCAGCCTATCCAAAAAAGGAGTATAGGGTAAAAATAATGCTTCCAAACCTAGTACCCGTTTGTACTTATATACAAAGGGCTATTCTTTTTCTCCTCATAAAACTACTCTGGAGTGCTTAATATATTTTCACAGAATTTAAGGAGAAATAATGGCTTTAGTTCGGTGAATTCAAAGGAAAAATATTTGTACCCAGGAACCAAATATAAGCAGTTAAGACTGTCAGGTCATGGTCAGTTTATCTAAGTCACTTATCTGAATTTTAGGAATACAATGCTCACCGTCAGCATAACTCTGTCTCAGAGAAAGCTAGACAAAACAAGCAGTTTGCTCTGAGGTTATTTGTCTGCGTGAAACTACAGATTTTGAGCTGACCTTGGCTGGTTCCCACCTGGTAGGAGAGTTGCAAACGCTGTGGTGGCATCACAGAAACGAGTGTTGCGCAGCAAAGTTGCACAAGATACCGTGTACGTAAGGGATGTAAGCCCTCCTCATTTTCACATTGACCCTGCCAGAGCTCCCCAATTTTAATCATGCTGGAGGAAAAGAGTTTGACAGACTGTGGAGAATTTAGGAAATTGTGTTAAGCGGGGGAGATGATAGACATGGAGAGGGCCCAAAGGAGACGAGGTCAAAGTGGAGATGAGTCTGGAAGATCCTTATGGAAGGGAGCAATCCTGGAGCAGAGAAACACAAATGCTGCAGTCACACATTTCCTGCATCTGCAGCACCTTTTGAAGCAATTTATTATGGGTTAAACTACAAGAGTCTGTTCACATCCACTTTACCTTGCTTCCCCTGAAGTTCTTGAAGGATTTTCTCTTCTGGGGTTGAATCCCTGCCGGGATCGAAGATCAGAAAATCCGTTTTGGTGCCGCCAAACCTCAAGAAGCCTGGGGACAAGGCTCTCGCAAGTGTGCGCAGTCGGGGATTGCTGCGGGAAGGGTACCAAGAAATGGGAGAGACATCAGTCCAGCTAAGTCATACTGAGGACACCGCCTCAAGCCCCTCATGTGCCTATAGTCCCATCACTCTCTTATAGAAAAGGACCACTGCTGGCCGAGGGATTAGGAGAGCTCGGAGGAGGCTGTGAGGGAGGGAGATGTGCTCCAGGGACACAGTGGGAGAAAGCAAGACAGCCTGCATTGAGGACAGGCATTTTTTCTCCCCTAGGCATTCGCGATTTTGCTAAGGCAAAACCAACCTAACAGTCCCACAAGAACCTGGATATAAATCCAATTTCCACCATCATATCCAATTTCGCTAAACTACAGATAATTCAGATGCTTTTGTACCAAAGGGAAAAAAAGGGGGAAACAGCCCATCAGACAACCCTTGATGCACAAGCGATATCGCCGCTTCGAGGCGAGCTGGGGCTGATTGCTGCCCACCAACAACTTCCTGCTCGCATTGACAAACCCGGCAAAGCCCAGGGCGGCAGCCGCTGCTTTCTGGCCCCATCCCGATCCCGCGGCAGCCGCTGCTTTCTGGCCCCATCCTGATCCTCCTTTGCTACTGCCGGAAGGTCTAAAGGTTGCAAACCCCAACCGCTTTCAAGCGAGGCGCTGTCCCCCTGCCTCCACCTCGGCGAGGAAGTAGACATGAAAGATGGGTAAACACAGGAGGGCTGAAGAAATAAAGGAGACTTGAAAAGGGGGATTCAAAGGAAAGAAATAGAGCAACTTCACAGAGTCAAAAGGAGGAATGAAGACGTTAAAAAAGAGCAAAAATGGGAAACTATTTTTGCACATTCTGAGCACTGATTAGTAAAGCTGTCACCAAGGCATCGCCTGGAGCTGCCCAGTCCCCGCTGCGTGGGACCCCTCTTCCCTCTCCGCCCGAAAGCCGCTGCCTACCTCAAGAAGGTGACGTATCGCGGGTCCTGCGCCAGGCTGGCGTCCAGCGTGAGCGACAGGAACGCGGCGCTCACCTCCCTCGCGGGGCGGCCCCGCAGCCCCAGGCTCAGCACCGCCACCTTCGCCTGCCGCGGCG
>JAWLRI010000270.1:385971-412569 GCA_034781795.1 Crypturellus tataupa
CACGCCCCGTGCCGTGCCGTGCCGTGCCGTGCCGTGCCGTGCCGTGCCGTGCCGTGCCCGGCGGCGCGGCGGAGCGGAACCGGCGGGGCAGCGGTGCCTCCTGGAGCTCCCTCGGGCCACCCCTCTCCGCGGCCTCCGTGTGCGCCCTCCGCACGGCCCGCACCGCCGGAGCCGCGTGCAGGTGAAGCAAGCTCCTATAGGGAACAAAACCCAAAAACAGTAATTAAAAACAAAGGAATGCTGCTGGAGCGAGGGGCTCGGGAAGGCGGGGAATGGTAGCCCGCTCCCTGCCCAAGGGTTTCCTCAACAGCCTGCGGCTTGAGCTCCACGCTGAAGGTTCACGAGGTTAAGAACTTCAAAAATCGTGATAAAAAATCGTAACAAAATGGTATTTTTAAATAACAGTCTGGCTGCCGTAAATTGTACCGCTCTGTCTCAGGCTGTGAACTGAGTTTTGTGATTTTTTTTTTTTTTTTTGGCATGATCAGAGACGGAGTCTAAAGGCTGCCATTTTGCTCCCTTTGCCCCCTCAGATTTAGGAAAGCGAATGTTTAAATTCATCCTTCATCAAGGATGTAAGTAGATACTTTGTGTAAGTATATGCTTAGCTTTAGGCATATGTTTCGTTTCTTGAAATAGGAGGTACGTTCCTGTATTATTTAAAGGGATGTTTCCATAAATCAGTCTGTCGTATTTTTAACTAGTGTATAATTAATACTTTTAGCGTAATTTCTCACTCCCTTAAAATCCGTCAACAGATTCAGGAGAAGAAATGGCTACTTAAAGCATGTTCGGAGTTGAAGGAGTTTTGCTAAGTAGCACTTAACGTGTATATAAGTAGTACCAATATTTGAGCAAGAGAAATCGCTGCTATTCCCGCCTGCCTCACAGTGCAGAGAGGTAGTGGCTACGATTTGCGTTTCTCAACGCCCTCGTGAGTGATGTCGGGTTCTGAAGAGCGAGGTGGCAGCGCTGCAGGTGATACAGGATGATTGAGAAGGTGAATGGGAAAGAGCTCCTAGGCATTTCTTGCAACAGAGGCCTCGCCTCGTTAAAAGAATGAATAATAAATATTACTGTGATGTATAAAAGGCTATTTTTACGGAGAAGAGAGGAGAAATGAACAGGAATGCCAGCATCTTTCAGCAATGGCCTGAATAGTTTGGCGTACCATTTTTTGCAGCGACTTTGGAGCCCAGGGAGCAATGAAGTAGGTTCAGTCAATACAATAAATGTCAGAGATTGAGAAATTCTAATGCCTTCAGCTCTGCTGCTATGCAGGCCATGTGCAAAATATGTATTCACAGTATATAAGATACATATTGACAATTTTGTGCTGCCTACACATCTGACAGATAACTGTATATTGATGAGGTAAGCAACTATAGTCAGAACATGCAGAGCACTCCCAGCTTTTGTGATGCTAAGATATGATCCTGCGGTAATCCACAGGACGTGATAAATAAGCTTTTGTGATTGCTGAATTTATCTCGTGCTTGTGTAGTCAGAACTGAATGTGTTACAATCACCCTAATGAGTGATGCAATGCTAAAACATACTTTTATAACATTGTCATAATTCAGCTGTTTGTAGCCAAGGATAGGTCATAAACCAGCATAGTTTTTCTGCACTCAGATGTACGTATAGGTCTGTTTCTGGCCTACGTGGGATCCAGTCAGACCTAAAGGAAGCAGATGGGTATCAGCTGGAGTACAGTCGCTGAGGAGTGGATACTTGGGCTTTAGTGCATGAAAATAGTGTTTCCTGTAAATAAATATTTCAAGTTTTGGTAAGTATGCAGAATGAAACCACTTACCACATTATAGGTGATCTTTAAGATTATTACAACTGTTTAGGGAATTTAATAGGTAAGATAGAGATGTTATTGCCCTCAAATAAGAGTCAGGTGAGGGAGTTGCAAAATGTAAGAAAAAAAAAATTTAGCAAAAACCAAAGGGGCCAAATGACTTCAGGCAGCTTTGGGAGTTACTTGAATAGTGCGTATTGGACGGGAAGGGGAAGCACTTGGAAAGAGGCGTTCCTAAAAATTGCTGTGAATGTGTGATCCTTCTCTTGGTAGGCCACAAGGAGCGTGTGCCTTTCCAAGGGAAAGCAAAACCCCAGCCTTGCCTTTGGGATGCAATTATGTCCTGTCAGTGGTTTTTATCTGTCCACAATGTATATGTGTTTGCTTGAAAGATGTCTGCCCGCTGGCTGCTCCTGCTGGGGAGGAGGCTGTTTACACCTGATTTTGCCTTTTCACATGAGGTGCTACAGATGGGCAGGCTCCGGCTGTGTTTCTTCTCCTTACAAAGGAAGAATAATAGATCTGAGGAATAGATCTGAGGTCTGAGGAAACTGGAATTATCACAAAACATTGCCCAATATAAACAAATGAGCAGAATAAGGATTGGGAGCCCAGAGTAGGCAGCTCGCACCTATTCATTAAACAAAATGCCACTGGCTCATGGCTTTCTCAGGCAGCACAAAGTCATTGTCTGGATTAAGAGCAGCTAATAAGCAAAAATTGCTTTCTGTTATAGACAGCCTTTTTCAGACTATCGGCTAGATGCTGCTGAACTACCTGTATCCTACATCCTATCATCATGTAATGAAATAGTGCCCTAAGATGTCAGAATTGCTGCAGTGTTTCAAGTGTTGTCAATTTGAGATTCATTCAAATTCAAGGGAGTCTTACAGTTGAATCTTCCTTTGTCAGCAGCATGCTGCTCTTCTGAGTTGGATTTCTTATTTTTTGGTGTGTGTTTTTGAAAGTTCAGGAGTAAAGAATCAGAAGAATCCTACTATCAGAAAGATGTTTTAAGCACATTTGCAGCCTGTTTTGGCCACTTAGTTAGTTGAAACTGAACTTCTTGGACCTGACGGAGCTCATTTCAGGACTCAAGCTCATTTTTGTAGTATTTCTGGTGAGTATTTTTTTCACTGTATTACAGTTTTTAGTCTATACTGTAAATATGTAGACATAGAGGCTCCGCTTGATGCTTCGTTACTTTTGGTGTTTGTTTGTTTTCTCCACTCCCTCCCCCCCAACCCATGTAACATGAAGGTTTGCATTAGCAGTGTAAGAAAACCCAAATGATTCATTATTTCTGCAGGTGCAAAGCAGATGTCATCTCGTTGTTCAGCAAGGTGGAGGGCTGAGCCAAGGAGGAGTTGGCTGACTTTCTGCTTTTTACTTTGTTTATTTCTTTTGGAAAATAGTACCTGTTTGTGCTCCTGTTGTGGCTTGGGGAATATAACGCAGTAAGGGCCTAGAGAATCAGTGCAGATAGTAAGGTCTTGCAGTACAGAAAATAGGGTTCCCACACCTTCCTGTTGCGTTTAGGTGGATGATCAGTACCTCATTTGGCCCACGTTTCCTGCCTCAAATCAGGTCCCAGAAACTACCTCCACCCTCCCGCCCACAAAATTTTTAGCACCTAGCCTATTTGCCAGCCTGTTTCCCGGGCTGATGCTGAAGGCAGCTATTGAGAGAGGCGCTGCACTGTGCGGATCACCAACGCCCCTTCCTCTACCTCGCTGCTTATGCCACTCCAGGGAACACGGGTTAGGATGGCAAAGTCACAAAGAGGAAGAGGCCAAAAGGGAGACCCTAAGGAGTGACGACTAAACAGAAATGGGTAAGCAAAGCTGTGTATAAACAGTGCAACTTTATCCCTAGAGAGGCCAGTGTGGCCTCTAGCTTTTAGTGAGACAGGTGGGAAATAGTAGGCAATGGGGTACCTGGCAGCACCAGTCTTTTGGGAAGCCTGGGGGGCTTAAGGCTGCTCTTGGGATGTTCCTAGTCAGGAAGGGTTCATAGACAAAGCAAGAGAGGGTCAGCAGAGGGGAAGAAGGTGGGATAGGTAAAGAAGAAGAGAACAAGGCAGAAGAAAAGTTAGACTGAGAAGAAAGATGCACTGGAGCTGTAAAGACCCGAGGGCAGGAATCCAGCAGCAAATCTGAAGGTCCCAAACCAGTATGACTCATTAAATGGTTCAGGGAGCATGGCATGGTATCACGTGAGCTTGCTGCGTGCTGAAGGACTTGGCAGTGGGGCAGCCCGCTCTGATCCTCGTGTCCCATTACTGCCTGGAGTCTATTTAGGTACATGTATTAGGTACCTTCTCTAGAGGGCTTTGCATTTCCTTTCATTCAAAAATCCCGTCTGTGTGCACCAGGATCATAACAGAGACCAAACAGTGGTACTTGGGGATGATGGTGAAGCTTATTAATTCAAAAAGCCTTTTGCAGACACCCATGATACCACTTTGGAAGTTGTAATTTCACCAAAAATAGTTTTGTTTATTCTGTGGTAAATTTATAAATGAGCAGCCTCTTAAGTCCTAGGAACACCAATATGCAGCTTAATTTCTGCTACCTATTAATGGATAGGGTAGAGTTTGCTGTAAGGGGCTGAACTTGGACATTCCAAAAAATCCTGAATTTAATTACTGGCACTTCATGGAACAAAAGGAGATACCTACTTAGCCAGCATATTGACCTTGTGTAGTTGAATAGATTCAGAGATAAGATGACTAGTTAAGTCATTGCCATGCATTAGATAACGCCATAATACAATTTGGCTAATTTCTTGCTAACAAGCAATGGAGGAAGCGTGTTTTATTCCCTTGAAGAGTTGATTCATACCTGCTACGAATTGTGTCTCCACCTCGCAACTGTCAATGAACTAGTCTGACTTAACACAGACTAAAGCTTCAGTTGGATTCCTTTGAGCAGTTACCCCCAAAAAACTGTCATTTTGCCATGCAGTAGAAAACCTGAACAAATAAACTATTAATTTGATCAAACTGCTGTGGCAGAAGTGCTACATGTGTTAAATTAGATTTAAAAGATAACATTTTTGATGGTCTGGAAACCACATTTTGCTCTGTAAGCTACTGGTGGGATGTCTTGTGAAAACTAGTTGACACATTGACAAGTTTCCTTACTGATAGCATCTTATTAGCTGACATATATTATTATTTATCTGTTCCTTTTTCCCCCTTGAATTATATCTGATGAGTAAATGCTTATTGATGGTAAGGAAGTGGGTGGGGTTAGGGCGGGATCAAGAGTGAAAATTGTTATCATTGACAGTATCAGAGGTGGCATCCTTCAGAGGGCAGCAGCCTTCTCCAGGGGATGGTTTTGGCTCTCAGGATGTGATATTGGTTTGTCTATTTAAGTTGACTGGATTCTCCACTACAGATGAATAAATATTGTGCAAAAGGCAGCAGGTTGGCATTTTGAAGGAGCAAATATGGAAAAAAATAGAGGGGGCTCCAGTCTTGTGGAAGGCAAGATGACGATTCTGTTTCTGATGCTAGTTCTGTTGCCTTCGATGTTTAGAGTGTCGCTGGGGATTTCTCATATCTATGTGAAAATTGTAATAAAAATGTTTGAGGTAAGTTGAGTATTGAATTAAAAGGTATGTGTTTACTACAAGACATGCTTAATAAAATAGTCGGAGTGTTTGATATAGATTGTGTAAGAGTCAGTAGAGAGACTTCTGTGAACTTTGGGAATCTTGAATGTGCTTTTTATAGCGTTTACTGATGCTGTAGCTCCTTCAAATGAGGCATTCAGTGATACCTAGTTATGTGATGGGCTGCGATCTAGCACTAACTTGATGAATGCTTCTGTTGAAAAAGAGATTCCAGGATATGGATCTTTTGGAGGTAAGAATGTTTCGCAGTGTATTAATTAGCAAATCTCAGTAAAAGGTTACATTTGTTTATGGGAGATTGTAATTAACAAGAAAACGTATTTTAGAGGTATATAAATTTTAATGGCTTTATTTGAACTATTTTAGTTATGTAGTACTAGTGAATACTGTTTGTGGAAAAATATCAATGGATATGTCTGTCTTTTTTCATTTATAAATGTGGGTGATACAGCTGTCAGTCAAAAGTGCTGTTGTACAAGACTTGAGGAATCCAGATTGTCTTCTAAACATATATCTAGAGATAAGTACATAGGTCATGGTTAAGATCCTGATTTTACCACTATTATTAGTGATACTAGTGATATTAATGGTCTTTAATAAGCCGGAATTGCATTTATTTTTGAAAACTGACATTTCATATCCATCAGCAGCGAAAATCAGGTGCTCTGATTTCATTGTCTTGAACCGAGAAGAACTTCACCTTACCTATAGAAAAATTGTCTTTTTTTAATGAATGTACTTTTGTAGCTGTTGCAGGAAATGCATTATCACTGTTGTTATTATTAAATGACAGTGCAGTAGAAAATATCCCTCTTGGTGTGATACAGCTTGTAGCATGTCCATCTTATTCCCCTGACTGTCGTGTAGCTGTCTTCCATGCCCACCCACACCCTCCATATTAATTTAAAACTCTTGCTCAGAGACTACAACTGTCTACAACTATTTTTACGTCATCTAGCATGGTAGCACTTGAGTCAGGACTGCAAACTTCAAGGCTTGCATGTATTTTTTGGATTTTCCTATCAATGGGTGTTGACTGGCTCTAGCTCATGTTGACTTTGAAGCGACTATGAATAATGCTGGCTTTCTTATGTGCTAATTTTCTATCAGCTCGCAGTATGCTAATTAAATTCTTGCTGGTAACCTGAAAGAGAGGCTTGTGGCACTTCTGGGTGCAATTGATTTCATCAGGCTCTCTCACATCAAACACAAACCCGAGGAGCTCGCTGGACAGCTTTGCAGTTGCAGTCCGCAGATATTACTGCTATTTTGGTAGTTCCTTACGGGGTTCCCTGCTTCAAGGAAATTTGACCCACTGAGTGGGCATTTAGTATCAGCAGGTAATTCTCTCCTGATGAGCACATTAAATATTTTTTTGTCGTCCATTCGAGTTGTTGTTCATTCAGGTTGCAAGCAGGATAATCTTGTGCTCCCAACATGGAGGAGTAATTTATTAAAAAATATGTATATGCAATCAAATTAACTGTTCTGAGATCAGATGCAAGCTTATATGCATAGTTACTCAATTTGCAGCAGGTAGACAGAGCACAACATAATGTGTTGTATTTCAGGCTAGTTCCATGTGGTCTTTATTTTGTTTTTCAGTTGAAAGTTATTATCTAACTGTCCTGAAGGGGGGGAAAAAAAATCCTGTTTTCACGTTCTGATTCATTGCAGCTGTTTTCTCCCAGGTCTTGATCAAAGTGCTTCTCACTATGACACATGAGTAGCTAAGAGATAATCTTGCTTTGACAGCGGATCACGTTTTTCTGAAACCACTGCTTGAAATGCAGTTTGCTTTGAGCCGGCTTAGATGCTAATTTTGCCTTCTGGTCCAAAATTGTCCCTTGACACTGGTAATCTGGCCAAGTGTCAGCTTGTTTCTGGCCGGGATGCTATCTAGTTGCCCCAGATCTCGCCCATTAGGAATGACACAAAGACTGTGTTTGGTTCCTATGACTAACCTGAACAGCAATATTTGATGCCCTGCTAGATAACTTTTTTAAAAAGTAATATTACACCAGTACGTGCTTGAATATGTGCTACTGACTATATCTCAGGAATGTCTCTGCTCTGGAAAGTATTTAACAAGTAGCTGATATTTCACCCAGGGAAAAAGTAAAACAAAAAACTATTGAAATCATGACTGGATTCTCCATTGTTTTGCATTTGATTTAGACCCTTATGTAGTTTAGCAAAAAGAGTAGAAAATGAGGCCATTCTGATCTGAGAACACTTTATATTTGCTTTGCACAGCTTTAAATGATCACACAACATGAGAGGCAGGAAGAATCCGTGTTTGACCAAATCCGTATCATAAATATAAGAGAAATAAAAGGGGAGATATTAAATCAAGGCGTTTCAAGTCCAAGGGTATTTCTCTGAAAGCTCTGTTTGGAAATACAGAGTATCTTTAGCCCTGTCTGAATTTCCTGGGAGCTCCAAGTCTTTTAAGACCAGTTTGTCGTTTTTGAGGGTGGGTAGATGGTGTAGCAAGAAAAGATTTGCTAGTGTGAAATAAATACTGTACCCTCCAAGTCCTGTGGGCAGTTAGGTAAGTGTGCTGCAAGTGTAGCCATGTTTCCCAAGAAATCCTTGTTAGAAATTTTATGAGATTTAAACTTCCTTGTGTAGTTGGATGCTTCTTCAGAAATAGCTGTGTATAGGGAGAGAATCAGCCAGCTAGTATTATGGATACTTCTTTGAGCTGATGTGCAGTGGATTTACCTAGGTCCAGAAACAGACTCAAGAACAGACTAAAAGCAGCGCTGCCCTTACCAGTTCATCTTATTGGAATCTCAGGTAATATTTTGATAGAAACCATATTTATGTAGAGTATTTTCTGAGAAGCCTCCCTGTAAAACTCTTGAAATCTGGTGCCCTATTCCTGGTCTGGAGAGTGAGCCCTAAGAAAGTTTTCAGCCTCCTGCAGGATTCAGTCATTGCTTCACCCAGCTGCAGAGGCTGTCTCGGACTGCTGTCGTGCACACAAAGTGACTTCTCCTTCCAGACAGTGGCTGTTGGACTGTCTCAAACCTCTTCCTCTTCCAGCTCTGTCATGTTTTGCTGGAGGGCTGAGAATCCCAACAGTCCAGATCTGTCCCACAGGAGAGTTTGGGGAAGGTTTGCAGGAGCTGATAGAAAGGGCTCTCTGCTACGCTTGTAAGTACGCAGTTATTCTGAACTGACCACTGCAACACAGAACAAAGAAATCATCCAAACGCAGCACAAAGAAATCCGAACAAACAGCTGGAATCCTCCTGAACTGATTTATCTGCCCTCTCATGGTCAGCCAGGAGACTTCTGAATCCCTTCCACTATTTGAAAACAGTGTTAGAGCTTGCACTTCCTCTGCAGGCAAGCAGAGGATATAAGTGAATATTTTGTATTGTGTAGCTCTTAAATCTTCCTGTACTCTGAAGAGAATCATTATTATAATGAAGTCTTGTCCACAGTCATTTTATTAGGAATGTAATTACAGGGAGTTTCAAACAGGTGAGCTGTAGTAAGGTGTCAAGCTTTCAATATTCATGCTGGGGTTACCTGAGGGATGTTCAGACGTCTTGTGTCCTCATCCTTCAGAAATGGGAGGGAGGAAAGCACGGTGCCTGGATTTTCATTATTCAGTTGGCAAACTTAGGAATGAAGTTGCTCCACTGAACAGTTAAATTTTGCTTTAGTTGCAACATCTGTGGTTTTGTAAGCTATTTAAAACATGCTTTCATTAGTGTCTCAACCAAGACAAGCATGTTTGCTCTGTCTCAATACTGTGCAAAACAAAGGCAATCAGCAAGTCTTACTGCGTGTTTCAAAAACAGCTGAAATGTCAGGATGTCACCAAATGCCTAAGACGGTAAAAACTGCTCCATTGGGTTGGTCCAAAGTTTGACCTAGACCAGTAGCTTGCTTTGAGAGAAATCAACCCAAATGCTTGATGAGAAGCATAAGAGCAGGTGAACATATAGCAGTGCTACCAGGAATGCTATCTCAGCTGCTCATTGCTTGAGCTCCTGGTGCAGGATCCCTGCGTTTCATATTCCATGATGATTTTCTTCCATAGCTGGTAGACTGTGCGCAAAACCTAAGGATGTCAAAAAATCTGTTCCGGGCTGTGGGCACATGCAAAATTGAAAGTCTAAAGGATGATGGAAACGACTTGAGATGACTTCAGTGGCTGTGCACGTCAGTAAGGGGGGGAAAAAACGTTTGGCAAGAGGCTTGCTCTGAAACAGCAGGCTGGATCCTTACCCACTGTGGGTGGGAGGTTTTCTGGCAGCTGAAGATACGCGATGAGTGGGTACTTGCTTTCTTAATCATGAGCAGAGCCCACACACAAGTCTCCCAGGTGTCTGTTAGGACAGACACCTTAAGATAAATACGAGAAGAGGTAGTATTGAAAGGTGCTACTACTTACATGTATTTATTACTCCACTGTGTGGCAACATAAAATGTTAAGAAATAGGCAATAGTATTTCAAATGGTCTTTATAAAGATTTGTGTATTTATAAGAGATGTTGTGATGTGCTGCATGTATGTTTTTTTTTTTTTTTTCCCTTCCTCCTTGGTATATTTGAGTCCGCTAACTGAGTTCTGTGCTAGTTTGCAGAGAGGAGCAAATAGGGTTAGCTCAAAAAAAAATAAATACAGGGAAGGGCAAATGCTCCTTACTGAAACTTCTTCCTGAAAAGCACTATTCAACAAGAAGTGCCCCTCTCCTTTCTTTTCCTAACACAATCTGCGGGACTGCCCCAAGGCTGAGATAATCTCTGTTACTCTTTAAAAGACACTTTAAGGTCTTCCATTCCCAAATGCTTCTAATTTCAGGTATTTTGTTTCATTTGCCTGAAGCTGACTAGGAAAGAGAGGGCTCTGGACCTCATAGAATCTCGCAGATAGATCAGTAATCTGGTTTAAAACAAAAGCCTGCGTGAGCTCTGAAAACAAGTTTGAACCCAATAATTTTTCATGACAGGGGCAAAATGTAATCAATATAACATATGAAAGGTGCTGTGCATGACAGCTGAATGTGAAAAATCAATGAAACCCTAAGCCAGGGCTTCAGGAAGAAAGGCTCAGACAAGTCACAAAAGGATTTTACAGAATATCAGGCAATGACAAAATAAAAACCCTCAACATTTGCTTTTCTTCTTTTGGGAACAGTGGACCACCCTGCAGATTGAGAAGGGAGTAAAAAAGCAGAAGGCGCTGGCACTTGAAAATTTAATCTCCAATGGTAAGAGCTTTGCATGGAGGCGACACAGCAATATTCATCTGGTAAAGTGGCAACTGTTCTGGTGTCTTACCTAGGAAAGAGAGGACAGAAGCATCAACTGCAGCTGATAAGTAAGAAATCCAGAATGGTCAAAATGAAGTTCAATAAGCAAAGCAATCAAAAAGACTAAGTGAGTTATAAGCAGCCTGTTGCTGCATCATCTGCATAGCAGGCCTTAAAGTGAGCAGTGTGGGGAGAGAAAGACATGGCTGATAATTATTTGGGAAGCTGTCTCCCCTTTTATAGGGATTTTGTGGTTGCTGACTCCATCAGTTTTCTCTTTTCAGAGGGTTAGGAGGAGGAATGGATTTTTTTTGCACCTGGCACTTTACAGGTTCTCTGTTCTTCTGATTACTCCTAGTATGGAGAAAGACTGAGTTTTAAGTAAAGTGGTTGCATCAGCCTTTGGATCACTGTTACAGTTTGAACTCTTCTCTAGCTCTGGGGATAGAATTGAAAGACAGTAGAGTTTTGTTTTCCTGTTTTTTTTTTTCACCCTGTCCCAGAGAAAGAGGCTGGCTCAGAGTCTCATAATGATCCTTTTCCTTGTAGTGGCATTTTCAGGCACTCCAACCTGGCAATCCAAGGCAGATTGTCCAGTTTGTCAGCTGAATACTTTAGGATCTGGTGATCCTCATAGCGTTGTTTGCTTTACCATGTGTATATTTGTGGGGAAAATGTTATCAACTTCATAATTTTTGCATGTGAAATGACTCAAAAAGGAGAGAGGATGAGGAGGAGGAAGGAAAAAATATTACAGGAAGGTGTAATGTAAGAAAGAATAATTGAGGACAGCAGCAACAAAATAAACACTGCCTGACTTTTTGCATCACAGCAAGAACAGGGACCTATAATCCTGGCAGTGCAAGGTTGTCTGGTAAAGGATAATGAAGATATCATGTTCAGGGTTTAATTGGCAACCTCTCTGAATGCTTGTCTCTTCTTCAACAAGAGATGTGATATGGCACAGGATGAGAGAAGCAGCCTGTGGAGTTAACGGCCAGTCCCTAAACCAAACATACGAGTGCAGTTACTGCGAGTGCTTACAGAACTACTCCTAAAAAGAATGGGTATTTTCCTCTTTCTGGGAATTCAATTGTCCATTTTTCTGTGTGGAAGGAGGACTCATTTCCTCATGCAGGTGTTTCTTGTTTGCTCTTTACTATTAAGGGATCATCGAGAGGGAGGAAACCTCCATGGAAGAGGAGATGGCTGGCCAGCAACAAGGATGCTTCAACCTTGCTGATGTTTTGTATTTCTCCAAGAAGGGCTTGGAGGCTGTTGCAGATGACGAAGTCACGCGGCGGTTCTCCTCCGAGGAGCTGGTCTCCTGGAACCTCCTTAGCAGAACCAATGCCAACTTCCACCAGGTCAGCTGGCAACTGACCTTTGTATGGATCACTGGGATCCTAATCCGCTACTGTCTCCTGTTGCCTCTTCGGTGAGCCAGATGCAGTTAGCTGCAGTTTTTCTATTTGATTTCTTTAGTTACTTCTTGCAAAAGATCAGTGATACGGTTTAGATTAGCGCAGAAATGAGAGTGTGACATGACTGTGGCTCTGGTTTCTTTTATGGGAGAAAATATTTAAAAAATTGTCACAGTGGGTAAGGATATCTTAGATCAGTACACTGCTTACTGAAGTACATGTGCCTCTGTGTAACCTTAGACTGGCCATTTAATGAGACAGATTTTCATGCAGAAATGTCATTAGTAAATGATGATATTTAATAATATCATGATTATGTGGTAACTTACTTATAGGATATAAATATGTCCTGACATTTCTGGATAGATTTTTTAATAACAAAATGATGATGAGTCTGTGCTTTCTGTTTTGTAATATAATCTTACCTACTTTAAAGAGTCAAAAAGCCTATATTTAGCCTCATATAACTTGGTGGATTATTTATTATGTGATAGCTTGAGCTCAAACTGTGGTGCTGTTTGGAATATATGCTCCAGGCATACAGAAGGTTTTGGATTTAGTGCAGGATTAACTGAATGAAAATCCATGGTTTCCATTATCCCTTAGGACTTAATGGGTTTGTATTGCTAATTAGAAGCTACTAGTGGAGGGGAGAAGCATACTAGAATGGATAAGGGGTTTAAAAGATTTTTTTTGCTTGATCTTCTAGTTTGCTGCTTACCAGTAATTAAGAGGTTTATTTTACTTTGTAGCATCGGCTTGGCTTCTTTTAGTATCCTCTTCCTGGTTTCAGCAACCACGGTCGTAGGACAGTTTCCAAATGGCAGGTAAATATGTTCCGAGAGCTCTTTGCGTTTCTCTTGCATTTCTTCAGGTAATTCAATTAGGGCATTAGAATATAATTCTGCTTGAGCTGAGAGGATTAATTGTGGAAGACTGTGGGGTATTATTTCTCTGTTGTAAACTAACAGGGTGCTGAAAGGTAATGGTATCTAAAAGTGGAGGTGCAGAGCAAGGCAGAAAGATGCTGCTGGAGTAACCTAGAGAGATACTGCATTTTACAGTGGAAAATAGAGGATGCTCTTTGTCTCGGAACAGGGCAAGTAAATCCTGTCACGAGCAGCCAAGTATTAATGCTGTGGAGTCGTTAAATTCTGCTAGTGCAAACAACTCAAATATTATTTGCCAGCTAAGTGTTTCTATATTTAATGAATGTTAATGAATGAATTAAAAGCAGTTTCTTCCACAGGAAATTTGTAAATCAAAACCCTACTTGAATTCCTTCTGAAACTGGTGATTTTATAATAAACCTGAACAGAGGAATGGAGTCAACAATATCTTTGATAATGAGTTAGCTTGTCCTGTCGGGTATAAATATTTTAATAAGTCACCTTGGAGGGTAAATTCTCAAAAAAAAAAAAAAAAAAAAAAAAAGAAATTGGGATAAGTGACTACAGAGAACTGGAAAGGGATGCAGGGTTTTATTTCTTCCAGGGTTAAATGCTGGCTGAGCAACCAGGTCCAGATGACATGTGCCGCGTTGGGGGTGCGATGCCTGAGCGGGGCCGTTCATTTCCACAACAGGTGAGTAGTGCCAGCCTAGTCAGCTCTGCATTAGTTGTTCCTCCAAGCCCTCTCTGTGGGCCCAAGCATCTCCAGTTTCAGAGGGGAATTTCTATTCCGTAATTACGTAAGTAGTTTGATGGATGAAATTAGATTCAATAATTTAGATAATCTAAACCCTGTCTTCCTTTCTCTCAAGGTATTTTGATGCCACTACTGTGTTTTCTGTGGTGTATTCACAGGGTATGCAAAGGTGGAATAATGTTCTATACTTGTTTAAGTTTAAACTCAGACATTTTTCTCAGAATCTACAATGGTTTTATTAGCTGACTTGACTAAATAATCCTTCATGAGTTTTCTCAAAGTACATTGTTGATGGTATTTCAGTAAAATCTTCTAACAACTTGCTTAGTTATTGCAGTTATGAAGATATGTAATGTAAGCTCGTGTGTTTTGTTTGCCTGTTTTTCTTTAGAAGACCACAAAAGTCATGCTCTAGATTGTTTGAACTCAGAGTTTCAGGGTCTGAGTGGTCTTTGATATATGCCTCTCTAAATGGTAACGTATGCAACTAAAATGTCTTCTGCAGAGAAATTGCTTATGAAGAATGAGGAGCTATGAGGAAACTAATGTAGAGAAATGAGGAATTTACTGAAATGCCTGAAATAGTGAATTCTGAAGGGTACTTATAGAATGAGACGAGAGATGGGGAGGAGTTATCCAGTGTATTGTACTGCCACAAATGTTAACTTGTGTGTTAGTAATATTCCTACATTAAAAATATTTTGCATTCTTCTGCTTCCTAGGGATCTATAGACATGCTACATGTGTGAAATGCTTCTACAGCTGAGAGCTTCTGTGGCTGGTGTGCGTTAGCTAGGTGGATTTCTTGGTGGGGCCTGGAGGCTGGAGGATAAACACGAACTAATTCCTTGTACGGTTGCCATTGCAGGGAAAACAGACCGCAGAAAGGAGGCATCTGCGTAGCCAACCACACATCTCCGTTAGATGTTCTAATCCTGGCTAGTGATGGATGCTATTCTTTGGTATGAACAAGAGAATCGGTAAATATTGGCAGTGTTGAGATGCCCACAGATACTGTGGTGGATGAGGTCATATGCTTATTGATAGAGAAAGTGGGGTATGAGAGAGAGAGAGTGGGATTCAGATTCTCGCTTTCAGGACTGTGGAGTGATGAACACGGATAGGTGTGGACACAATTTTGACCAAGAGTACCAGGATCAAGTGTGAACAGGCTCAGAAATGCATCGTCTTTCAGACCTTTCTCTTTTAAATGTGTGCACGTGTTTGCATAGTAACCAGCTTGTTTCGGGCTTACAGGTTGGCCAGGTACACGGAGGGCTTCTGGGACTTATTCAGAAATCTTGCCTGAAAACTGCTCATCATGTTCTGTTTGAACGTTCAGAAATGAAAGACCGTCACCTGGTGAGAAAAAAGTAAGGTAGCAAGGTGTTAATTGTCCCATGAGGTTTAGAAACTGTGAGCCATAAAGTGTGAATTCAGAATGTTCTGATTCTGCGTCTCCTCTTGCTGAGCACCTGTAGGTTGTCATCAGTGTAAGTTCTCTAAGTGCCCCATCACTTTTGGCGCAAGATGTTACAATCTCCTTCTGGAATCCTGATCGTTTGTCCTGTAGCCTCTGGGAATTCCTGCATTTCCGTGATCACTCTGCCTGCCTCAAGTTCAAGGCTGATGACTCCGGATGGCAGGATGGGAATTGAAGTTTTGTCAGCATATTTAAATTGTAATTGCCAATTGTTTCCAGCCATTGTTCATCTTCATGAAAGCGGATGAGGTGCACCAGGTTTCAAGCAGTGTCTGTGGCAGTTAGTCTTTAGAAAAGGAGCCTGGAGAGAAACTGCACACTCTTGATTCTCAGGAAAGAGGATATATGTCTTGGAAGGCTAATTTTGTGTGTCAGTAAGTGTCCTCTACAGTAGTGGTAATATATTTGTAAACGATGCACCAAATGTAGTAAAAGACTGTTAGAATTCTTATCTAGATGAAGAGAATCATTCAGTATAGATGAAACTGAGGCTAAGAAGCTGGAAAACATGAAATCTTGAAACATGGAACACTGCTCCACTTTAGGCAGAAGAAAAATTTGACTATTTTCGTAGCTGGAGCCTGTCAGAAATGATCAGGAAGCAGTTTGTATGTGTCTCAAGTCTCACTGTTAACTATGTTAAAATATTTGAAGCAGAAGGATAGCTATTCATTTTTGCAGAAAACCTATATGGGCTATTGACAAGAGAACCTCCTAGATGAAGAACTGCAACAGTTCTTACCCTGGTAGCCACTAGTGACTGGCAGAGAGCTGCTGGGCCGTGGCTTTTTCTTGTCATATTTAAGTGATTGCATATGTTTAGATTCATGGCTGAGTATGAATGAGAGGGTTGACTGTGAAACTGGAATTTACACTTAAATTTTCTTTTTCCTTCCACAGAATTAGAGAACATATTGCAGATAAGACCAAATTACCCATTCTAATTTTTCCAGAAGGTAAGAAAAACTATACTGATTTTACCACTGTGTTCACTTCTTGTTATCGTGTACTTTCTTAAACCTGACCTTTACAATGAAGTCTTTTTTTTTCTTATTTTGTAGAATTAATTGGCTCTTATGGGATATCAGAAGTCAGAATCCATTATTTCACAACAGTTTTATGAGCATATATTTGGTTTGGTTAGCATAATAGAAGAGAGAATAGTCTGGGCTTTATCTTCCAGCAATTGAACTCTCCTTAAGGCAAATTCTGCTTGATTTGTTGATGCTTTTATTGGAATGGATAAACTCATTACCTGTTTTAATTTTGACCAGGTACCTGTATAAATAACACCTCAGTTATGATGTTTAAGAAAGGAAGCTTTGAGGTGGGAGGAACTATCCATCCAGTAGCAATCAAGGTAATAGATCTCCCAAAAAAGAGCTTTTTCTGCTCTTTTTGTCCTTGGGTTCCTGATTCTCTCTTCACTTCTCTTCATGAAGGCACAGGACTAGAAATCAATTATCTTCTTGGCATTTCCAGAGTTTTCTGAGTAGTTTATTGAAGTCTCTACCTCTCAATATATTAGTTTTTTTCTGCAGCTATGATGCTGTCTAATCTCATTGAAACAGTTGCAGGTATTGTGAGTATTACCAAGGAAACCTTGTAGTGAGTGTATCTGCAGGTATCGGCATTATTACAAGTTTTTACTTTATTTTTGAGTGGATGTATCTGGTTATAGTTGAGATTCGTATCTATGGGTCTGTCATAGTTTGGGCTCTTACGTTATTTTAAATATTTTTTATTAACTTTTATTAAAAGTGAAAACGTGGAGCTTCAGCCTGTACTTACTGCTACTTTTAGGAGGTGTGATTGTATTTACCCCTTTCAGATTAGATTTAAGAGGTTGAGCTGTGCATTCATGGCTAAAAAGAGCAAACTATGTGGTTTAACCCCAGTGCAGCTGTAGAGGGTATGTAGTCCGGGATGGACTCCTGTCTCGCATATACTTGCATATACTTGAGTCTCGATTGTCAAGTTTCAAAACTGATCCTGTGAACTCCTTTTTTGAGTATCCTCTTGCTTTTTCATCTTTGAAGTGATTCTCTAATCTCGGGCTGATCTCTGCTGTTACTTCTGTATATACATCACATCCGTCTCTGCATACAGCTTACGTAGGAGACCATGCCCTTCAGCCTATTGCTCCTGTGTTCCAGTATGACCCTCGCTTTGGAGATCCGTTCTGGAACAGCATGAAATACTCCATGATGACTTACGCTTTCAAACTGCTCACCAGTTGGGCTATTGTCTGCAATGTGTGGTACCTGCCACCAATGGTCAAGGAGGTACTTGTATGTTTTGGAGAGTCTTGGGAAGGGGCAATATACTGGCATTATGGTTTTGATTTTCCTTGACAGCCTTGCGGACAAAGGGCAGAAATGACACTGTGATCTTAATTTTAAGCCAAGCTTGGAAATGAGAAAATGCAACATGCTAAGACAGTGGAAACAGCCCAAATGTAGCCCGGCCTCTGCAGGGGAGAGGTTTCCTTGGTGCACCCTTGGAGTAAATAACGCTTGTGTCTGGGAGAGCTACACATTTTCTGTACTGCTTATCTGTTTATCTGTGCAAGTTGGAACCCCCAGGCACCTGTAGTTGGGCATTTCAAGAGTATTCACGGTTCCTACCTGCTTGCTGCAGTGAAAAGATATCTTTGTGCAGCTAACGTTGCAAAGGCAGAAAAGCTCTGGAAGAGGAGCTAGGATCTTCTCTCTGGCTTGTGTCTTGTCAGAATTCTTGGGTTTCCTAAGCTTTATAGCAGCCTGCTTTATACAGCACCCATCTTTTTAGAAATTGGAAAAGAAACTGACCTTAATTTTAATAGACTTGCGCAGGTTTAGCAGTAGGTGTAAGAAGGTAAAGACAGATTTTTGGTTCAGAAGTTTGTTATTTTAAATAAAGATGCACTATGTCATCTTTTCCTAGGGGTGTCAGTGTTTAGGGTGAATCTGCAGGGCTGGGAGGTTTTCTGCCTGTAAACTGGGGATATTAGATGAGGTAATCAGAGTGGCAGAGCATCCCATTTCCTTCTAGTCCTGAATCATGGCAAACCCCATGGGCTGACTCGCTAGGTTCTCCAAAAACTGCAAGTAAAATTTGGGCCTGCCATAATCCTCAGTGTCTCCTGCCTAGCAATGAGTATCTCTTCAAGTACAGAGAACATGTTAAGCTTGTAAAGCAAATCCTTTCTATCTCTTTCAGGAAGAAGAAGATGCTGTTCACTTTGCTGACAGAGTCAAGGCTGTCATCGCTGCTCAGGGAGGGATGTCTGTACTTCCTTGGTAAAACGACACCTTTTCAAATTGGGTTTGAAACATGGTTTGGTGTTCTGTAATCTGGAAGTTTGCCCTACAAGCCTAGAGTCTTTTAAAGTTTCTTCTAAATTTCCTTTGCTTTGGTTGTAGTCCACCACCCTTACTGACTTTGAGAGAGGATTTTCTTATTCCCTGAACAATTCCTCTAAAAAAAGGTTAACTAACACAGTTTAAAAAAGAGGAATAAATCTGTCAGAATGTAGATCTAGCCATCAGGTAGAATTTGAAGAGAATTAAGAGAAAGGCATTGTTTATATTTTGTAATAAATCTTGGTTGTACACATCATTAAGCACAGTGCTGAAAAAGCTGATGTTTAAGGTGAAGGTTGCTTTGACTATAATTTAAATATTGTAAACTTTATCTATCTTTACCATGAAATAAACTAAAGGATGTTTTTTAATCTGTATCTTCCAGGGATGGAGGCCTGAAAAGGAAAAAGGTCAAAGAGTCTTTCAAGGAGGAACAACAGAAAAAATACTGCCAGATAGTAGTAGAAAATGGAGCAGTGGGAAATGTCTGTTGAATGGTGTTTATTTTACGTCTTTTTTTCCCCCCAGTGATTTATCCAGAAACAGAGCTATATTTTATATATTAAACCCCCTGTCTTTATGAACTGCCCTTGTAAGATAGGTTGCATATGACATAAGCAGGGTTGTGTTTTAAGTAGGAATGTATGTTTATAAATAGGAAGATTTATATTTTTTTATTTCTCTCCAGTGTTAAGAACTTTGCAATAAAATTAGTAAGTGTGGCTAGAACACCAATTCTCTGATCCTTTGAGTTACCTTGAAAACTTAGATGTTATTTCTTAGTTCTTCATAAAACATCTCCATTCTCCCAGCCTGTAGTAACAATTTGTTTTAGGAGTTTTCCTGTGAGCCAGAGGCACTGAGGTACATTAGAGGTAAAATCTGCTGATGTCAGAAGCCATTGAGGAGTTCACCAAGATATATTTTTGGAGCTGGAAAATGGAGATGAAGCTTTGGCGGTCTTGGGAAAAGGAGCAATTGCAGGCCTTGTTCGTCCTGTTACAAGACGAGGGGTTGCAAGATAGGAAGTGCTCCAGGATCCTGCTGAAAAGCAGAATAGCAGCTGACATAAAAGCATGTCCCAGATTCCTAGTTTTGTCACTGGGATAAATTAGTCTGAAGAAAGGACAATATGATAGAAAAATGCACCATATTGTTGCATTATGTCTTGACTTCTGGATGTGCTGTATCTCTTTCTACATCTGTTTTTATGCGTTGCATGAATTAAAGAGAACTATGTCATGCCCTCTGTTGACATCTGCTGGACTTATTTATGGCTAGCTGCCTTCTTGTGTCATCGCTGGTTGTGAAACCTGTCGATTGCTCTCTGGTGAGCCCGCCTTGCCCAGATAATTCATGTGAGTGCTCTTAAGGCATGTGAGATGTAAATATTCCAGACACCTTTAGCATTTCCCCGTATAAAATGTTTGCTTTCCCTTTGAGTAGCTCTCGCTAGGAAGAATCTGTCTTTTTTAATGATCTGAACGTCACTAATGAAGACATTACTTTGCTGTGCCTAAATTGCTGGAAGACAGATCAGGCGGTAAGGACAGTTAATGAGGTTTGCATTACAACAGCCCGCTGATTGAGTCTCGCTGGAGATGGAAGATCTGGCATGGCAAGCTGTGTGGGCAGCACTGCACAAAATGAAAACTGCCCAGCCCTGGAGAGTTCAGAGTTTAATTATACAAAGCTAATATGAAGTGGAGGGGCTAAAAGGGAAGTAGTAGCTTCCTTAAGGCTGCATTGCACAGAAATAGAGAATGGAGCTCAAGTGCATCTGGGCCTGGCCCAGTGTGTCATCCCTGAGTTTAGTTTTTGCAAATACCTGGATTCTCTCAGTGGGTCAGTCAGCCCAAACGTTGAGATTTTGGGTAGACAGTAGCAGAAAGTGCCTTTTTAAAAAGCCATTAGCCACGCAGCTGGAAAGAGTGCTAGCAGTAAGACTGCTGGGTAGGTTAGACTGGGTCTAATGTGCCTCTTTCTTCAGGCCAGAGCTTCTGAAGGAGTCTTCCGAAAGCAACTTTTTGGCTGTTTGCATTATCATTCCATAGACCTGCCCTGGTAGGAATTAGAACTTGCCAAGATGATTTATGCTTTGACTCTCTTTATATTAAATGTGCTGACTGAAATGGCTTGAGCACCTGGCTCCTACTTCTGGGTTCTGAGTTCTGGTTTTAAAAGAGGTTATTTTAACATTACAGCTATCATATTGAAAATATATTGCATTGCTCTGCTAAAAGAGTTAGGTAGCCTGAAACTGCTTTAATCGTCCACTGTTGAAGTAGTGTGAAGTAGTGTAAGATGAATTCCATGTAGGTGATTGTCCTGGACTTGTCTCCATCTCAGCTTGATATTCTTTAAATTTTCAGAGGCCCAGGAATTTTAACCGAACCAAATATTGGAAGGGATCAAAAGTTCAGAACCTTCCATAGAGTTTTCAGAAAAATAAATCACATTACAGACTGGTAGCTGTGTGCAAAACAAACAAAACTGTTATGGAGATACATATATATATATATTTATGTATCATAGCTATAAGATGTGCTGATAAGCAACTTAATGGCCTCTTGCATTCCATGAGAACTGAGTCAGCTTGTTAAAATATCTATTCATGTCCCAGAAATGTGCTTTATAGCCAAGGCAATGATTGCCATCTAGTGGCACCTAGCTACTGCTGGAGCACTGTCCCACCTACAGCTCCCTCAACATTTCATTTAACGCAGAATCATCCTAAATACTGACGAATGAATGATGTATTTTTTTTCTAGATTTCCAGGAAAATATGTCAAGTACTCCCTGCTGAATAGCCTGAAGGAAGCTACACACTATTGTGAGTCCAGGTCTCTGCCTGTAACCTGTTCCCCTAAAAAATGACTGCCAACTGGTGCTCGCTTTGGGTGTAGGTTAGGTCATCTTGGCCCTGTGGCAAACCAAAAGCAGAGATGGTTCTGTGCTCTACCTGCTTCCAAATCAGCTGCAGGTCGGGTTGCAAGCCTGGCATGTTCCTGGAGGCCGTGTTTGTTGTTTGCTCTGGTTAGTCCTTGTAGCCAGCTCCTTAGCTTCCCCAGTACATTGATGCTCTTTGCTCCTGTTTTGGGAATGGGGATGTTTCTGGAGGAAACAGTGCTTTGAGGATGACGTTGGGGAGATACTCTGAACTTGCAGTTCCTTGGGCTGTAGTGGAAACAGCAACCAGTTAAAGGCTGGGGAATCAGGGCTGGCATTTACTCAAACTCTTCCTTGTAAGCTTACCACAAATGGAAAGGAGGCAGGCCATCTGGGCAGCTTTCACCTGATGTTTACTTTAGCCTGAAGGCAGTCTCAAAAAATATATATTATCCTAGAGGCAGTAATTTGAGGCCTAATATGGAGCTGAACAAAGCAGATAGATACAGGTCTTTACAGAGAGGACTGCTGTTTTCTGGCCTGTGAGGAAATAGCAGTTTGTTCATGCTCTTTGGAGCATGTGTCTCACCTTTGATGTGGGCCTCTGGAGGTGACCAGGGAGGGGTTTATTTAGTTTTAGACAAGCCAGCTTAGAATTTCTTGAGCACATTAGAGAAGCAAAGCCATTCCAGGCTTTATTTATTTAGTTTCCCTTTGTTAAAGCCATGAAGGATTTGAGCTTCCTGGCCATTTCTCTGCTGCCCTCTTCCTCCTTGATTTATTATTCTGTTAAATGATGGCTCTTCAATTAGCGTGCTGGACTCCTTTGTGAGTGGGGTTCACTGTGATCAATGGTCATCAAGGCTAGCATTTAGTACACCCAATCAATGATATTCTCTATAATGGCCCTGGTATTGACTGATTTCTAATTTTACAGTATGTTGAGCCCTGTTGAACTCTTTTAATATGATAATTGCTTTACTAATCAGTAGTCGTGATTTGTGTGCAAATGTGGATTATTGACAGCAGTAGATATACCTTGGTATTTGTGTTTGGCTAAAAGGAGGATAGATGTGGTGAAACAGGAACCATATCCATGGATATGAAATATATAATATCGTCTACAATATTATTCTTTTTGTATATTAGACTTTCCTAAAATATAATCTTATTAGATAATGCATAAATATTTCCTTTTATATGGGATAGCTACTAAATACTCATTTATAACTTAATAGACATCACCTATTAAACAGTACATTTCATAGCAAGTAATAAAAACATCTATTCACTAATTTGCACCTAAAATAGTGTGTATTATCGAAAATATAATAGATTACAAAAAAAAAAGCTCATCATGAATGGCTAAAGGCAATCTTCTCTGCCTAGAGAATGTATAATACAGGAGACACATGAGATACAAGCATATGTTATACATAAAAATATATACATTTGTGCATGGTGTGGTGCCACTGCTCAAACCCCAGAGGCTCTGCCCTGCCCTCGCTGCCCTGTTACGAGGGACACGGGGTTCTGGTGGGTGCATTTTTGGGTTGGCATCGGCCAATCTGGTCTGTGCGTTGCGCTCTCACTGTGGGGCCAGGAGGTGGCAGCGCTGCGCCCGTATCTAACCCGACCACGAGGAACAGGCTCGTTTGGGAAGTATATCCTTTATAGGTATGTTTTCCAAGTAAGTTAATTTATTGGACAGCAGCATATTTTGTTCTTTCCTCATGTGGAAGGTAGTATCCACATCACCTGCCATTCTGGTTACTTCGGATCGCTCCCCCAGCCACAAAATCCCTCTCGTGATGGAGCCTCAGGAGTGTTCAAGCGTCGATGCTTTCAAATGCATAGAGGAGGGATTATTGCTAAATTGCATTTTGATGCCTCTCTGGTGCTACAGAGCTAAGCTTTAAGTATGTGCTTAAATATTTTGTGGTATTAAGGCCAGCATATTTAGCAGCTTGCAGGATCAAGCCCAGATGCAGCCCACTGCAAAATGTTTGAGTGAACTGCTTGCTGGAAAGGTCCTAAAATGCTCTTTTCAGGCTGACAGGGAGCCTCAGCTGTTCTGTGCCAAGCAATAAAGTTGTGCTGTAGGTAGGCGGCCAGATTTTCAAAAAGTCTGAGTTTTGGCTTTCTAAATTAAGAGTCGTAGGTGCTTGACACTCATGAAAATTAGCTCTTTTGACCCTACTCATGCGACCCCTGCAAATTAGAGAAGCATTTACTGACCTGGAGAAAGTATGACAGCAGTTTGACTCTGCAGCCCTCTTATGATTTTTTCCGCCAGGATGAGATGCTGTCTGTGCCAAAGATGATATCATGATTTACTCAAAATAGAACAACTCCAAAAGAAGGAACTGAAGCAAGAGCTCTGACCTGGATTACCTGGGAGTCTGTTAGCGGAGACAGCAGGAGACTGTGTTTAAGCTCCTATTGCAAATGGGGGTGCTTCAGGTTAACCTCTCTCCCATAGTTTCTGTGGAAAAAAAAACGTAACTGTGAAGAGAAACAAGCTTGGGGCTTTGAATGGGGTTTTAATGATAAGTGGAGCGCTGAGCTCCCAGAAACCTAAATCCCTTTGTAGAGGTTTTCCTGAGGTTCTCATGGCATGATGAAGCAGGGCACATGTCCCACCCTGCCCCACGCTGGAGGCTGCACACAGGACTGCAGCTCAGAGAATAAACCCTGCTATGCTTAAAAGCAACATAAAAGCAAGCCTGGTGGTGGGGGCTCGGGTGTCTTTTTGGTGTAGTTCGAGCAAGAGGTCAGTGACAGCAGAGCTGGAGGCTAAAATTCCCATTGGGTTGCAGCATGCAAAGCGAAACTGAAAACATCTGACTCTGTATTGAGTGCATCAGTTTTTACAATATACAGCAAATGCAGCGCTGCCTGCAGTCAAAAGACAGATGAAGGGGTGAGGAATGGGACTGAGTGGTTTCCTGGCTATCTGCCACTCTGGAATGGCAGGAGATAAAAGCGAATGCTGGGATAACTATGATATATCTGACCATATTTATTTTCAATAAAATACTACTATTTGCATGAGATTAAACTGTCTGATTTTCTGAAGCTGCCTAGCTGTAGTGACAGGAGACAAATGAAAAGCCACTTTTTTATTAGATCTGCCCTCCCAGAAATCAATAATGAATACAATAAGTTAGAAAATGAAGCGCGTGACTGCTAAACGAAGGAGCGCTTTCCAGACACTCTTCCTGAATTGGTTTAGTGGCATTTCCTTATTCCTGGAAGCCAAGTTCACAGCTATACACTCGGTGGAACGAAAACTCTGCACGCATCGATATTTAAGTAGAATAAAATAACAATAGCCAAAAGAAGATCAAAATAGATTACTGGGAAATGCCAGCAGTGTGGCATGGCTGATGAGAATTTTACACGTTTCTTTGTCTTTGGTCCAATCCAACTGTCACAATCATGCATTATATGTCCTACAAAACCTTTTTTTTTTTTTCAGGCAATGAATGTAAATACATTTTCTTTAAAGCTATAATAATATATAACAATCTTTGCCCATCAAATATTAGGACTCTTGTTAATTTCCCAGAAATTTAAATAAAAAACATCTTTTTGCATCCACTGAAATCTCTGTTCTAAATAAACTTGCATCATTTTCTTTTCACTTCAGCATTATAATTTGTGAAATAAATTGAATTCTGATACTTTAAAAAATGGAGAAGTTATTTAAGATGAAATAATCCAATAGTTTGTTCAAGTAAAGTTTTATTTCAGGTTTATCAACCCTACTCCCTTCTTATGGGCTATGTTTGTTTTCAGCAGTTTACGCTTTCTGTTGGGAAATACTCGAGTAGAAGGTATGACCACATGTAGTCTTTTTGTATAAAAGAGTTTTTCAGCAAAACAAAACTGGGTAAATTATGGATATCAGCAGGGTGTCTGTGTCTTAAGTGGGCTGATGCTGGCTTACCCATGCTCTATTTCTGGTCCTCCTGCTTGAAAGGAAAAAGTAATTTCTATTTGAAAAAAAGGCTTACTGGTTAAGGCGAGGCAGAGGAATTGTGTCCTATGTTTTTCACATGCAGACATGTGGAATATCCCATGCAGACAAGCAAAATGTAATTGTGGACTTAATTTGGTTTATTGGCACATAAATGATTGGTGGTTTATAACAGCTGTATTTTTTTATAAGACAAAGGCCACTTTAATCCTTTAAACTTTGATAATTAGATCAAAGGTGTGTTTGGCTTTATTTTTTAATAAGTCAACAATTTTTTGGTAGATAATCGTTAATAGCCAGCTATTCTGTGATGGGAATGCAAGATAAACACCAAGGATGAACTTCAACACACTTAAGGCCAGGACTTTGCCAGCATCTCTTTCTCTAAAAAGAAGCTCTCAAGTTGTTAAATGTGATTGCTCCTTACCGTACCAGGCAGAGGAGCAGCAGAGAAACAGTGCTGTTTTTCTCCCATTTAATACAAGTGGCTTTGTGAAATACTGGAGGAAGGGATCCCTGAAGGCAATAAAATAGGGGCTTCTGTTTGCAGGCTCACAACTTGCCCCGTCATTCTTCTCTTTGCACAGAATCGCAAGGCCGTGTCTAAAAACTCTGCTGCTGCTAATTTTGCTCCTGAGTGGCATATTCTTTTCCCAATAACACATAGCAATGGTAGGGATAAAACTGGTTGTTTTATCCCTGCTCTGAGAAGCCGCTGGAGCCTGCGGGCCTTGGGCAGCCTCTGCTGTCCTCTGCGAGGGGCCTGGTGCAATAAATAAAACGCACCACAAAAAACACCCGTGTGTCTGTCTGTGCTAAAGGGGCAGTTTCCTACGCCTCTCATCTGGGTTCTCGCAGGGGAAACGTGAAGCCCTGATGCTGAGCTCCCCGAGGACGCCTCTTTCCTGGGCAGCCTCCTCTGCTCGCTGCGGGGGCGTCGCCTCACGGCGACATCAGTGACACCTTTTGCGACCGTGCTGCGCAGGGGCGGGCTTGCGTGGAGAGGGCATAAGGATGCGTTAAATAAAAATATAAAAAAAATAAAAATAAAAAGGCGGGGGGAATGAAATAAGCTGCCGGCGGGGCCGGGGCGGGGGCTGCGGGG
>JAWLRI010000270.1:412903-484148 GCA_034781795.1 Crypturellus tataupa
CGCGGGGCCGCCCGCCGCGCCGGGCTCGCCTCTTCTTCCTTCCCCCTCTGGCGTTGGAGCCCCAAACCACCTCCCTGGTTTTCTGCTGTTCTCCCTCACGGGGAAACAAGGCGGGTTTCCCTCATGGAAAATGAGGTGGGCGGCGGTGGGGAGGCACATTTGTCTCCTGCCTCCCCTGCCTTGTTTTCCATTCCTTTTTTTTTTCATAGTGGGGCCTAAATGTGTCCCCTGCCCCTGCTTATTTTGTGCCCCCCTCCCTCAGGGTGAGGCTCCTTCGCTCTCTTGTTTTGTGCCCCTTTCCCTTAGGGGTGGAGCCCACACTTACCCACTTTCCCTTCTCCTCCACGCTTGCCTCGCAGGAAAACAGCGCTGGTGAGGGCTGCCCCAGTTTGGGCCCTCCTTAACCCTGCTTGTTTTCCCCTTCCCTCACAGTGGGACCCAAACTCGGTGCCACTGTGCTTTCTGTGCCCTTCCTTTCTGGGGCTTTCTGGCCCCTCTCTGCCACTTGCCCCATATATTTTTTTGTTTGTTTGTTTTGTTTTCCATCCTTCTTCCCAGTGGGGCCCAAGCGTGGCCCTTTCTCCCACTCCCTTCCTTCACCATAAAGCCCAAATGTGGTAATGCCAGGCAAGGTGCTGTCTGCTTTGCAGGTGTGAGCGCTGCCTTGCAGGTAGGAATTCATTTGTTTATGGACCCAAATGCCCTTGTCTCTGTCTTGGAGTGTAGCCCCGCTAGGCAGAACCTGAAACGCGTGTAGCTGCACAGACCGCGCAGAGCCCTGGGCTGCTCTCCTTGGACCCACGGCCTGGTGAGATAAACCTTGGTGCTTAGGGCTGTACCATGTCCCGGGTGCGGTTGTTGCCCATCGGGGAGAAACGGTACCGGGTCACGCTCTGTGGATGTGACGCTTCTGGCGGCGTGCCTGGCTCCTGCCACGGCGAGTGCTGCTGGGAGCAAATGTGAACCCAGCGAGCTGCAGGTGTGCAGGGCTTCAGCTACCTGCTTCGCCACCCGTGCTCTAGGCATGCGAGCGCTTCTCGTGAGGAAATTGGCTTCTGAAGGAGATGTTGTTTGTGAATGTGTTCCCCTGAAGCTCACGGTAGTGGTGAGAAGTATTTTGAAATGCCTTGGTGGACTGGTCTGGGTTACATTTTCTCATGCCTTCCTCCAAGGAGAAAAGAAATCAAAGACAACAAAACAACTGCAAGGGAGAAAGTAAAATGATGCAAGTGGCATCACGATGCTATGGCAACATGATACCAATCTTTGCGGAGAATAGGTTTTTGTCAAATTTGATCTCATTCCCTGAAGGTTTGCAGGCCAGCTTCGCTGATGCACTTCAATACCCTGAAGATGTTTAGAGCTCTACTGAACAACCAACCACCTAATGAAAACTGTTCCTATGTGGGGTGTGTTGAAGCTTTTGGTGAAGATATGCATACTTGGAAGTGCCTTTTTTAGGGTGCCTGGAGCAGGCTTATTTTGTCTGTTTCACATGGGATGAGCCTAACTGTGAAGGGAAGAAAACACAGTTATTCCTGGGACAAAAAAAAAAAAAAAAAAAAATAGGGCAGAAACTGAAGAGCTAAAGATCGCACCAGCTGGGGCTTGTAATGGAGATCACCTAGTAAGATAATGTTATTTGAACAACTTGCCTTTACCTGTGGTTAACTGCAGTTTATGTGATTAGTGATCTAAAAATAAATAACTCTTTCTACTGCCATCAAATGTTGTGACAGGAGGTAACTCAAAAGGTCATGACCATTAAGTGTGGAGCAGTATCTTGCAGTGTTTGTGTGAGAATGACCCAATAGGCAAAGCATGAGTGCTATTCTGATGTATAAAGGAGGAGATAATGACTAAGTCTTTCTGGAGTAACATACCCAATTCTACTATCCATCTGTGTGTTTATTCACATACTATTACAAAGGAAAACCCATGGGGGAGGGGGAAATGACAAGAGTCTTGGAGAGAAGATCTGGTAGGGAAGACTTGTTGCAGAAGACTGAAGAAGCTCAGTCCACTTAAACTTAGTAAGTCAAAGTCCAGATATGTTACGTGTCTCCTGCTCTTCGACACTGGATTTCACGCTGTTCGGTAGCCTGGCAGAGAAGCGGATGATTTGCCAGCCAGCTGCAGGCAGCTCCTCTCAGAGCCCATTAAAAATGTGTATTGTCACACTTTGTTCCTGCCAAAGACAATAGTAACAAGGCCAAATTTTAAATACTTATCTGCTAGCCATGTCTGGTATCTCCTGAGCTGCTGGACTGAATAGATGGGCTTTCAATGGCTGGTTTTGCAGCTGTGTTGAATCACACAGTAGAAACTGATGCTGCCGTTTCTGACACCTGAGGGGTTTTACTGCACAGTGCCCACCTTAATAGCTTACTGAGCACTTGGGATTGCACGGCTGCTGCTTTCATTGTGTCTTTGATGGGCAAGGTGGAAAGACTAGTCAGTGAAGCAGTTGTTACTCATTGCCTCTGTATAATATGGTGTTATTCTCAGATTTTTCCTTCTTGTATCCCTCCTCCATGTTTTCTACAGGACAGGGTACTGTTGGATGGCAACATGTGCGTTTATTGGAGCTACCCTGTTACAAGAGTTTGAGACTGCCGGACACCATAGTCAGGGGACTGATGAACTGGGAAAGTGAAAGTTCAGTCTGAAGTAGGTGGTAGGTCTGCCAGCCCAGTGGCAGACTGGTGTGTCAGATTTAGCATGGCCTGTAAATGACAGCCCATCTCCTAGGTGCTCTAGGAGGGATGGAGCGAGTGTGGGATGATACTGGACTTGGGCTTGAATTTTTTTTTTTTTTTTCTACTAATAAGCCTAGTGCTGTCTGTGCTTGTTTCAGGGGTGTAGCTGTTTATTTCCTGTGCTGCAAGCATGCTCCGAGAAGAGGCAGGGAGTGGAAAAGCTCCTGTTAGGAACAGAGAGTGTCCTTGTGCTTGGCTGGGCTGACAGTGCTGGTGAGGGAGGTTTGGTGGGGCACAACAGCTTTTTCTCTTTGCTCAGCTGTCTCATTCCAAGCAAAATACAGCATGTGTGGAGGTGATGCTGCTCTTGGACTGCCCTGTGGGTTGCATTCAACCCTGAGGGGATGCCCATGTTTACATGGAGTGTATTTCCCTATTGGAATAGGGGAAGGAAAAAAAGAGTAGAAAAGTGTGACCAGCTACAGTCCAGCAGATAATCTACTTGCTGTTAGAAATCCCTTCCTACTCCTATAAGTATAAAGATCTTGCAGTATAATGCCCTTACTTCTGATTTTTCTTGCCAAGCTAAGTAAGCTTTTGGAAAGCTAATTTCTCTCTTCTGCTTGCTATTCCCCGGTTAACGCTAATATAATGACCTCTGGCATCATGTTGGTGGGTTTTTTGTTTGTTTTTGGTTTTTTGTGTGCTTTTTTGTTGTTGTTGTTTCAGAGATATTTGTAGTCCAAGTGAGAGCCAGATTACTGCTCCAGAAGCTTCTCTGGCAGCCATTTGCGCGCGTGAGGAATTTCCCTGGACTGGCGATGCTCTGCCAGGCTGACACTTGCAAAATCGTTGGCCTCTGAACTCTTGCCTGCCCTTGACATGCAGGGGACTGCCTCTTGTGATTGTCACAACATGTTACAGTTCTATTTTTTCTTTGGCCTGTCATCATCTTTGTATTTGGATTCCAGTATTGAATTTTGTACATTTTGATCTCACCTTTCCCCTGCCTTGGATTCTGCTTTGCTTTTCTGTAAGTTCTGATGCGAGTTGAGGTTTGTAGAGCACACTTACAGGTCCGCTTTCCTCTCTTTCTCCATACTCTGTGCGCAGGCATGCAGCTTGTGGAAATTTTGATTAGCCAAGAAAGCTTTTTTTTTTTCTTTTTTTCTTTTTTTTTTTTCCCCTTCCATAAAGCACAACAGATGCTGGGAGTTGTAGATTTGTCATGTATTGGGAAACTGATCTATCTGGGTTTCCTAGTGGCCCCTCAGAACAGAAGCAATTTCTAATATTTCATTATGCTTTCAGTAGACAAAGGCATAGGTTATTGGGTAGCAAGGAGGTGAAACAAACGATATTTGGATTAGAAATGACCTCTGTGGGGTGAATGTACCTCGTACCTTGAGAGTCATATCCCTAGTGGAGAAACACCTTCTAGCACCTCTGGTTGAACTGTGTGGATTGGGTGAGAGATGAGGTGGCCTGGGTGTCCTGAACTACTCCAGGATGCAGCTCTTTACTGTAAATCATGATCAGGATTGCAAGCTGCAAAATGTAGTGCCAGGGTCATGGGGTGGGGAAGGGAGATGGAGATTACGTAGACAATAAAAACGTGAATCATTGTGGTTTTCTACAGTTTCCTATTTAATTGGCTTCTTAAGCAAGCTGTGTTAGCTAAGGTTATTTCACAGCCTCAGCCAAAGTGTTCAGAGTGGCCGAGCTGGTATCCTTCAAGGACTGTCAGGGCAGAGGAGAAAGAGACGTCTGGAGTAACGGAGAAGCTCCCAGGGCAGCTAGTTCAGTTCTTAGCAAGAAGTACATCTTCCAGAGGAGCCCACTATGAAGGATCCACTCGTATTTACAAGGGTTGTGTTGGCTTTTGGAGCAAGAACTTAGGAAATCAGCTTGCTAAAGTATGTAGCCTTCCTGTGAGGTATTAACCCTAGTCCTGTGCAGGCCTTTCTGCATGTTGTGCACAGAGGTTGCTGAGTAATCAGCAAGGCTCCTTGCACGTAGCAAGAGGCAACAAATGACTGTTACATCTGTCACTGAACAAACAGTACTGACTTGAAACCGAGTTTCACAGCATGTGAACACCAGGATTTTGGAGACTCTTGATAACTAAAGATTATTCAAAAGCAAAAAACGCCTATATTGAAATGTTGTCTTAAAATTAAAATGCTTCAAGTTTATGTGAAAGAAACTACTTGGCATTTCTGTTGCTGATCCTTGGTGCTTCCCAGTTGACTTACGCTTCTCACTGCCCTTCAGGTGCCTGTTCACCAAGAAGAACTTGTTGTACTGCTCACAGTGTGTTTGTTTGAGGTACCATCAGAATGAGGAAAAGATGATAGAAGAGACTGCGGAAGACCTCTTGTACTGGATTGTTTTGTATGAGGAAGAGAAGGAAACAACAGTGCAATAACTGATATTCAGATTTTGTTGAGTTCAACACCTCAGTGTTGCGTGCACGATGCTTTGATGTCATGTTGTGGGTATTAACCTTTGGAAATCTCCCAAGGAGGAGCTCTTACTTAGACTAGTGCATCAACTTGTGCTCTGAGCATGACCTGCCAGTACTTTTAAATAGATCACACCAGTGACCTAACTTCTTGTGACTCCAGATATTTAATAATATCCTCTTTTGTAATAATCTAGCATTGCTATGAAACTGAAGGTAGTGTTTAAAGCTGGAAAAAGGGATTATAGGTGAGGTTCTACTTATTAGGGAAGTCAGGACAGTTTCTGAAATGTTGGTGATAAATCAAGCTAGTAAAACATCATCAAATGATTAGGCTTTGGACATGGTTATCTGCCTGGGGATGGGCTCAGTTTTGGACATCTATCACAAAGTGTGATTGCTGCCTCCAAGGTGTCTAATTGGACCTTTCTTGAGTAATGCATAGCCCCTATATGTAAAAGTTGATCTTCTGACTTAGGTAGTATAGGCTGTAGGTAACTTAACCTTTCCTAAAGATTTAGGAGGGAAACTTTTTCAGGGAGGGATGGATATGTTGTTCTTGCCTTGTGGAATGTGCTGTGGTGCTGTCCTCAAACCGTGCCTGTGTGTGTGACTGAAGTATACTGCAAAGTGTCCTAAGCAGCTGAAATGTTAACAGTTTTAAACACAGGCACATGGGGATATTTGCAGTTTGCTATCATACAGCTTTCTAAATCTGTAGTAGTGGGTAGTCTGAAGAGCAGAACCCTTTTTTTTTTATAATATGTTCGGTGCTAGGGGTTTTATACTCCTTCCCTAAGACTTTCAGGAATTCCTGATAAAGGTGAGGTCTGCACCAAGGTGTTCGAAGCTACCTGCTCACATGCTGGGGGGACGAGCCTCTTTGATGTATGTCTGTTCTTCTGATAACCAGTATATCTAAAAAAACCCCACCAGACTGCCTTTTGCTTAGCTTCTGTGTAAGAATGGAGTTGGAGATTAAACTTCTTTCTTTTTGGTCTCTAAAAGAGGAAAATACCTTGACCTCTGGTGTGAGGAGTGTTATATTTGAAGCCACAGGGCTGTGCTTTAGCACAGGAACCACCTGGAAGGCCTTGGGCAGTGCAATGCAGTAGCTAGTGAGAGGGAAATTACTCACAATTCTAAGTGTGGTACCTTTTTTTTTCAAGGTAGATCTAAACTGACTTTAGACTTGATCGAAGTTAAATTTTTAGCTTTGACGAAGGTTCCTCTATTTTAAGCCCCTGAGAGTAAGCGGAAGGATTGGATTAAGTAAACTCAAGTAAACAAGTCTTGCTCTTAGGTGGTTAGAACATGCACGGTCTTGGGAAATAGGGCAGATTGAGAGACTGGAGGAGAGGACACCAGTCTGCAGTAGGGTTGGGTAGACCTGAGTCTCTTGGGTCCCTGAGCATGCCTTAATGCTGCTGGCTGAGAAGAGTAGGTGGTCTTCCTCGTGCTTACTGGTTTTACGAAGCATGCCTAGATCCCCTGGAAAATCTGGCAGCAAAAATAAGTTTGCCTCAACTATTGGCTTGTGGAGCACAATATGTGCAATGTTTGTAGAAGGTGTCATGTTGGTACCATGCTTGTGTTGATGCATCCTCCTGGCAAGGCATGGCTGGAGGGCAGAGGTGACTTGAGGCTTCCCTTTCACCCTTTAAATGGACTGAGTGCTGTGTTCTGATGCTGCAGCTCTCTGCAGTTAGTTGTGCTTGTGGGCTAACAGAGAAATTTGGGAGCATGAATGTCCTTTTTGGAGAAGAAGTCAACACATGCAAGTGGTAGAAACCTGTTTGGATTGCATGAACCTGCCTTTTCTTTTTGCTTTAGGGAAAAATCCACTGCTGCTTTAGCAAAGCTGAGTGAAACAGACTGCTGATATGAAACAATTGTGAGCTTTTGAGCATTGCAAAAGTACATCTTGGTGGCCTGTGTCCTCATGGTGGCATGACTTCTGCTTGGTCTCCAACTTGTATACTAGATCTAGTAGCATGTAGATACTTGTAGTAGATGAGAACTCCTTTTTCTCTGCTAGTGTATGCAGCAGAGACTCTGACTTTCTGGTGTAATAAATCTGGCTTGCCCACTCACAGATGTTGTAATTAATTTTGTGTAATAATTCAAGCATCATGTGAAGATGAATATTTATTTTGTGGTCCACGTGTACCCAAAATTCAGTTAGTAGAGGAACTCTAGAAATTGTGGCATTTTGAGGAGTTTCCTCCTCTAAGTATGTTTTGCTCTGGCCTTTCCTGGAAGGTCTATGGCTATAACATGCTTGAGGATCACGTGCAATGAGAAGGTACTAAGCTAGTACGGGAAGCAATAGTTCCTGGACAGCTATTGCTTCAGCAGTGGAAAAACTGGGAAAACCAGTGAACGTGTTGGCAGGGTAGGTCTTGAATTGGCAGGAGCGCATGTGGTTGGTTAGTGGTCCCAGCAGTCTGCTGACCTGAGTAGTTTGGTAATGGAGATAACACTGTTGGTCAGGATGCTGAACCTGCAGAATGCCCCACATCTCTACTGGAGTTAAGAGGTAAAAACCGCATGGTTTAGCATGGGGCTGAAGCTTTCAAAAATGAAATTATTGGGAGTTGGGTTCATGCCCTACCTGTGGGCAATCCCTCTCCTGTCTCCACTGTAGATGCGTTCTATGCAGACCAATGAGGCTCACCTGTAATGCTGTTAAAATGATAAGTATTCCTCTGATAGCAGAGAAGGACCTGGGCATCATGGTGGACGACAGGTTGACCATGAGGCAGCAGGGTGCCCTCTTGGCCAAGCAGGCCAATGGCATCCTGGGGTGCATTAAGAGGAGTGTCTCCAGCAGGTCCATGGAGGGGATCCTGCCCCTCTGCTCAGCCCTGGTGAGGCCACATCTGGAGACCTGTGTCCAGTTCTGGGCCCCCCAGTACAAGAGGGATGTGGAGCTGCTGGAGAGAGTCCAGCACAGGGCCACGAGGGTGATCAGGCATCTGGAACATCTGCCCTATGAGGAGAGGCTGAGGGAGCTGGGCCTGTTCAGCCTGGAGAAAAGAAAGGCCAAGAGAGGGGACCTGATCAGTGTGTTTAAGTACCTCAAGGGAGGCAGTGAGGAGGATGGGGCTGGCCTCTTTTCAGTGGTGGCCTCTGACAGAACCAGAGGAAATGGCTACAAACTGAAGTATCAAAAGTTCCACAGGAACTTAAGGAAAGATTTCTTGACAGTGAGGGTGACAGAGCACTGGAACAGGTTACCAAGAGAGGTGATAGAGTCTCCTTCTCTGGAGATGTTCAAAACCCGCTTGGATGCGGTCCTGTGCCATGTGCTCTGAGTGACCCTGCGTGTGCAGGGGGGTTGGACTAGGTGACTTCTAGAGGTCCCTTCTAACCTTAGGCATTCTATGATTCTGTGATCCTGGTTGAGGACTGAGGTTTGAACAGGATAATATCCCAAACCTAAAGCATTTTTTTTTGTCAGTATGTACCTCTGAGAAACACTCACTGCAACTCTTTCCAGGAAAGAGGATCAAGTTCTGCGTGGGAGGACTAATTCAGGGCTTTATCATCACAGGCAATCACAGAATTGGTAATTGTTTCCTGATCTTCCAGTCCTTTTTAAAAGCAGTGGGGTAGAAAAAGAAATGGATTCAGGACAGATGGGCTCCTACACAGGTAAAAAGCGATGGGGTTTGTCATACTTAACTAAGTACAAGAAAAGGCTGATGTCTCAGGTGCAGGAGCTATTTAAAATTGCTTTGTGGGACTGAGTTGACTGAAGTCCTTTGGCCCAAGAACAGGTTGAACAGGCTGGAAATGAGCAGCAGGCTCATGAGTCTGGGGGTAGTTTTGCCACATGTGTTTGTTGGGGAAGCAGAGGGACAGAGCTGCTGGGAAACTTCCAGCTTGATGGTGCTGAGATTTTTGGTTGTGAAATATGTTCAGGCAGTGCTGCTTGCGAGGAGTGATTCATCTGAAAAAGACAGTGGTTGTAAAGACCACTCCTTAAAAGTCCCAAGCTGTCTCTTAAGTAACTGTCACTTCTTAGGAGACTTGTTTAAGTTAATATTGCTTGTTATATGCATATTAGCTTATTACATATGTTTTTCAGCCGTGAAATTAATGTTTCTTTCTCTTCCACAGTGGGCCACTATACGGATAGAAAAAGGCGTCAAAAAGGCACAGCCGCAGCTGCTCAAAACTCCTGCTGCTAACGGTAAGAGTCAAGTCAAGCCATCATGATATGACCTGCATACTGAACCAGGGCAGATGTTTAAAATGAAGAAGAAGTGTGTGAGTGAACAGGAGAGGAGATGGGGCTGACTACAATTTATTGGTAGACTGACTTCTTTTGAAATCCTACTGGCACAAGAAGTACCATTGAGGGATGAAATGCTGCTTTTATTGGCCTGTTCTGAATGGCTGAAAAGCCAGAAGGGTTGAGAAAACAAGAGTATGAAATAACAGTATGTTTAGTGAAACAAAGGAGGCGTAAGCTGGAGACTGTTCCTAATCGAAGGAAGTGTTCATCTTGCAGTACTTGCTGTTGTCTTGACGCCTGCTTTTAGGTCAGTGCTGACAAGGCTACTGGCCATCACTGCTGATGGTATGAGGTCTCTAAAGAGGTCTGTGAGCTTAATGGAAAGCATTTTGAAGTCCAAGCCCAGCACTCTTCTTTCACAAGCTCAGGGCTTGATTTTTCTTGTGGGACTCTGTGTTTTGTTTTGTTTTATTCTCTCCTTTCAGTCTGCTTCTGTTTCCCTTTTGCCCTCTTGAGTTATTTCAGTATTCACAGAAAAACTTGCCCTCTTTCTTTGTAGAAAGACAGCTGAATAATTGCTTCATATTTCCGCCTTTACCCAAATTTTGAAATTTCTTCTCTTGTTGTATTTTATCCCAAACAGCATGTCATGGTAGGCTGTACTGGGTCAGAGTTGTTTGCAAGAGAACTTTGAAGCTATACATGCAGCAAAAGTAGCCTGAACTTACACAGGAAGCTCAAGGAAGGGGAAGGATGAACCTGCCATTGTAGCCAGCCCTTGGTCTTCTCCTGTTTCCTGACTGAAGTTCATATTTCTATTGATAAATCTGTCCAAAAAAAAAAAAAAAACAACCTACTATTGACCTTTTTACTGTGTTCCCCTCAGTAGGCAGTGTACCTGAAAACAGGACAGCCCTTAGTGAAATTGTTCTCTGAACCCACAGAATCGTGTATTCAAGTAATGGGAAGGAACTCCTGAAGCAGTCATGTGTTGTTTTTTTTCCCTCCTCCTTCCCAAAGAAAATATGTGTCCCATTTCCAAAGGAGCTTCCTTGCTGATGCTGCAAATATTCAGGTGTTGCCCTATCAGCTTGCCAGGTATGAAACCAACTTGGATAGTGACAGACCCAGCTGTTGGTTAGCAGTGATATAATAAACTGGAGGTGCTGCACAACAGCTCTTAAGAGGAGTCAGATGTGACTTCTAATTTAATTTGTGACCTTAATTGTGACTTTTAATTTTGTGTGGCAGTTCATAACCTGACCGAATCTGTGTGCAGCCCTCCCACTGATTTCTCTCAAGGCATTAGTGATAATGCCTCTGGGTAACTTGTATAGAAAATAGTGTGCAGGCCTTCTTTCTTCAAGCAGTTTTTTGCATTAGGTTTGAAAGCAAATAGGAAGTATTTCCTCTCTGAGGGAGGATGTCTTCTCCTGGAAAAAGAAGCAAGATGCTCCAGAAGCAGCTTGTCACAAAGGAGACAAGGTGGCTCCCTCTTTTGTGAGGATGACCGGCACCTAACTCCTGCTTACTTGAGAAGTATGGGAACAGAGGAGATTTGTAGTTCACTGTACCAACTTGTACTACTTATATTCTTCTCTGGAGCTCTTTGTGTGGATGCTAGTCAAAAGAGGAGAAGAAGATAAAGAAAGGATAGAGGAAGCTTGTGATGAACATACTAACTTTACAGGGTCAAAACTCTTTGGTTTCTCCCTGGTGCCTTTTGAGGCACAGCTGCTGCTTCCGTGCCTGCCCTGCAATCCAGTAGCTTGTTTGCTTCCGAAATGTTATCCTAGCTCAGAGGACAGTCCCAAATGTGGAGGATCACGTGTGCAGTCAGAACTGCCAAGCAGTATTAGGTGACTCTCATGCTCGGTGTGGCAGTGAGGTTCTCCATGCCCTACTAGGGCTGAATGGGTGTTGGGTAGATAGCACCAAGCAGAGATGTACCTTCAGTGCTGGTTGTGCCTGTGCTGGGACCACCAAAAACTCAGGAGAGCAACAAGGTGAATCCGAGGCGAGTGCTCCTGGATGTCTTCAGTCATGAGGGCCTGCAATTGTTGGCACAGTGAATTTCTAGCACTGAAGAAGAGTGTGTTACTGAGGGACTGCAGGATTACTGGGGGACCACAGAAGGTCTGAGTGTAGTGATGCAATATCCGAGTTGGCCCCTGAGGTGTCAGAACATGAGCAAGCAGAAAAGCCCAGTTGCATTAGGCAATCTTCCCTGAGGGAGGAGAAATTCCTGGTGATAAGAGATTGCAGAGTATTTAATAAAATGGGGCAAAGGTAAAAGCAAGCACGTGTATGTGTGCATGTTAAGGGCTGTCAGACTTGAGACCCTGCAGTGCCTCCTCCCTTCTTCCTGTGCCCAATCCTTGCAGAGAGGTGGGGTAGGAAAGGAGGGGGAATCACATGTGTGTGCAAAATGACTTGTTTTCCTGGGTTCAGGGCACTGTTCCCTGGCAGAACAAAAAGTTCACCTATTCCAAAGAATTGGAAATCCAGCATCAATTGGTTCTTCAACGTTGCAACCAAGCCTCAGCGTGACTGAGGAGGCCACACCTTTCACTGCATTACCAAAGTGCAGTGTCACTTGTATCTGTCCACCAAAAGAGCGTCCATTGCCCCCACGTTGGCAGTGTGAGACAGAGCAGTGGCAGGAAAAAGGTCAGCTGCTGCCCTTGCTAAGTGGGGAATTATCTGGCGCTGTCACTTCCTGTGTTGCCCATGTCAGAGGGCAGTGTGTCACCCATTGGGCCCGATGGGTGACTGTGCTGGGCAGGGTTTCAGAGGCTGGCTGTGCATCTCTGAGTGAGTATGGTTGTGTCAAAAGGCTGTGCTGCTCTTTAGTGTGTTGATTTACAAAGCCACCAAATACTTTTTGGGTACAAATTTTGAAAGTGTCATTCCCTGAGAGAAGGGCACGTGTGTGACCGTAACTATGTGTGTAAGTATGTGACTGTAACTAGGTAGTGTGGAGCTTCAGCATGGCATAAATGGTGAAACAGAGTATGAGGGCTTGAGATTTAGAGCTTAAGTGCTTGGGAGTTGTGTCCTGACTGGGTAAATAGCAGGGTGGTTACATCCATGTTTGCCCGCTGTGCTCCTGCCTAATGCTGCCTTCCAGCTGCCTCTGGCAAACTCAGCCCTGCTCATGGCCCAGGGCTTAAAGGCTGTTATGTGCTACTCCTGATTAGAAGAGAGATAAGTATAGTGCCTGAGCAGCGTGTTAATTCTGTGCAGGTTGCTACTAAACTCTGAGCAGGGCGCTCCTTGCCCCGAAGGCCACACAGATGCTGGCGATGCCGGATGACAGTGACAAAATAGAGGTTACAGCAAGGGCGTCCTGCCTGTGCCAACTAAGGGCTGAACTTGAACCCTAGGCTCCTCTGTACTGCACCTGCAGCAATCTGAGCCAGGAGCCTCTGGGGGTGATATGGTGCAATACGAACGTTCCCTGGAGCTAGGGAAACTGTAATCTGAAAGCTGCCAGCTATGTATTCCCAGTGTCTTTTTTTTGATATGATGGCAAGACTTGCACGGGAAGCAGACTTTAATTCTGTGTGTTGTGTATTTGTGGGAAGTTGCTGTGTGTTTTGAGACAATTGTCCTCCTTCTCTGACTTTAATCCCAGCATTGAAACACAGGGATTATGCAACTGGTCAGAAGGCGTCTGTAAGAGCAGTGACCTGTGCATGGACCTCTGTAATCCTAGTTGAGTGTTCTGGGCGATGACTGTTCTGGTTCCATGCCTGTCTACATCTCCTCAGTCATCAACCTCTGGAGCTGCATTTGCTTATGAGGCAGCAGCTACTTGATTTTTATATTTAGCTTGCTCTGTTTGCTCTCACCTTTGTGGCCTCTGTGAGAAATGGGCTGGCATAATAGACCGTGTGTGTGTGTGTGTGTGTGTGTGTGTATATATATATATATACACATGCACATATAAAATCTATAAATTTTATTAAAAGTACTTATTGTTTCTACTGCTATCTGTACTCTGCAATTTCCCCTTCTTTCATTAGCCATTATATGGGCAGAGTTGAATTGAAACATGAATGAAACATGGTGACAAACTACACTGTGATTACGTTAAGGCACCTTTAAGCACAACTTCATCTGATGTTCTTTCTCTTGGAGGGTTTTTCTTTAATGGGTACTATAATAGAAACAAACAAACAAAAAAAAAAACAGTGTGATCCTGTCAGTGCTCATAGAAGAGGCTTCTACTGTGAAGTAGGGTAGGTGCTTTTGTTCCAAAGCTGCTCTTTGCTTAGGTGTCAATTCTCACTGGTCTTCTGTGTCAGCACGGGATGGTCTTGGATAAAGTTTCTGAGTTTATACTGTGTCAGATAGTGGGAAGGGTTTGTCTTTCTTGCTTCACCTCTAGTAGATTGGATATATTTGGTCCTCAAGGGTTTATATGAGGAATGGGAGCTACAACCAGCCTGCTGAAGTGTATGTGTGTTCAAATTCTTCAGTAATTTTCTTGTCATAGGTGTAGAGCTCTGATAATAAAGCTGTCTTCTGGAATGTTGCAAGTACTTTGGAGGATGGCTCCTATTGTCCGGAATGTTTTTCTATTACAACTATTCTTTCTTTCCCTCCCAAGGTATCATAGAAAGAGATGAGACCACTATGGAGAAAGAAATTGCAGGTCTGCATCGAGTGGACTTTGAGTTCTCCGACATATTCTATTTCTGCAGAAAAGGGTTTGAGGCCATTGTGGAAGATGAAGTCACCCAAAGGTTTTCTTCTGAAGAGCTGGTCTCCTGGAATCTCCTTACAAGGACTAATGTCAACTTCCACTATGTCAGCCTGCGACTGACTGTTGTGTGGGTCATTGGGGTGGTGGTACGGTACTGCTTCCTGCTGCCCCTGCGGTGAGTGTGGGAGGAATGATGTTAATCTGGGAATGTGTCAATGGAAATCGCTTTAGAAAACATCATATGAAGTTCTCTAGCAGAAGGCAGCGTTTAGCAGAGGCTGCCTCTGAGTACAGGCAGATAATGATAACTGGCTTAGACTCTTCTTTGGCTAAACAGCTACTCGCAACAATTATCTTCCCATTCCCCATGAAGAATAGTTCAGGGCAAGTGATAGTCTTTTCCGTGACTGTTTTGCCTAATTTGGATTGATTGGCAATCTAAGAGTAAATTGAGCAATGTTGAGTTAAACTCTGACCTTATAAGTGTTGGTGTGTCTGATGTCATTGCCTTTGTACCATGTTTTTGAGCAATATATGCCTGGGAGTCATTAAGAGTAGAGATATAGGAAAATGGGTTATTTTGGGATTCTGAGAAATAGCAAGGGAAAGTAATATTGAAAACCACAAAACAAATTATCCTGCTTGAATGTCTGTCTCCTTACAGCTTTACCCTGGCTGCCATTGGGATTACCTCAATGATTGTGGGGACAACAGTGGTAGGGCAGCTGCCAAACAGCAGGTAAGTAGGTGTGTGTCGTGACTGTGAGGGACACACTAAGCAAGTCAGTAGCACTACTGTTCAGAGAAGTCCAGGTGAACACTGGAACAGATGTTGATACGTTACATCCACAAACCGGTGTCCCTGTTTGTGGCAGTGTTTCGCATTCAGCCTGGGGATGGCTTCTGGCCAAGCTTGGCACTGAGGATGGTAATTCCTGATAGGATCCTTTTATGAGAGAAGCCTGAGATGTTAGAATTGAAAAATGTCGGGAAGGTCTTGGGAACCAGAATACTTCGTTGTCTCAGGACTGTCAAGCTGAAGAACTGAGGTGCAAAACAGCCCCTCTGGTAGGATGCTGGTCATCTCCATTCCTTAAAGAAAGGAGAAAAATGTGTACTGGGGTGTCCTTGTTACAGGTAGTGAGAAGGAAATGAGAATTGATAAACAAAAAACTTCTCTACTTTTAATCCATTTGATAAAAAGTAGTGCAGTATCCTACTGAGTTACTAAGACGGGTTTCTTTAAAAGGACTAATGGGACAAATAAGCAGAGGAAACAATCTGATTTCAGCACTGTGCATTAGTGATAGGATAGTGAAGCAGCGTCCAGCTGGGTGCAGCCCAGTAACATGCAGAAGTGCATGGGAAAGGGCAGATGGAGCTCTGTGTTGGGACAATGCCAGAAATAGAGCAAACAAGGGGTGAAGATGATACTGAATTGTTCAGATCTCCCTCCCTCTGTCTCCACCTGTCCAAGTTGTAATTCACAAGACATTGACATCTTTGTTCTGTAGTGGGGTCTCCCTGCCAAGGTCTGCCCTTGGTTAAACACTAACGCTTTGGAGGTACTAGTCCTGGTGTGCTAGGATACAAAGTACCAGCAAAGAAATTTTTGCCTTGTCTGCTACATGAGTAAATAAGATTAAGAGGATAATGTGTTTGGGCTGAGTTACTACAGCAAGTGATTCAGCTGGCAATATCCCACTGTACTTTTAAGAAAAACCTCTCTTATCCCCAGCTTTGAGTAGTCTGGAGAATATTGTCTGTGTCTAACTGCGTTGCAGGATGCTCCATGCTACTGCGTTCTCTCTTTCAGTGTGAAAAGCTACTTGAGTGAACTCGTGCACCTCACGTGCTCCCGGATCCTCGTCAGAGCGCTCTCTGGTACCATCCATTACCATAACAAGTGAGTGAGCCAAATGCTAGGGTTGTCCAGGACTTTGTGTGCAGCTCTGTGTGCATGAATATCCATGAATACCCATATTGCTGAAATGGGGCTGCTCATTCCTGGCCCCCAGGTGGATGTTGTGCTAGATGCCGACTCACTTGGAAGTTTTAAAGAAGTATGTGTAATGAGGTGCGCCCTGCAGTACTAGTCTAACAACAAATTTTGTATTTGCAGGGAAAACAAACCGCGGAAAGGCGGTATTTGTGTGGCCAACCACACATCACCAATAGACGCGATCATTTTGACAAATGATGGCTGCTATGCGATGGTACGCAGGGCCTGCGCTGATGCGGTGGAGAGGGCAGCATGTCAAAGGGGAAGGCTGGGGGATATTGGTTGTGGGGTTTAGTGTTTAATTTTCCTGTTTAGTAGTGATGTTCAGTGTTGGTGGGAAAAGTGTAATTGTGCCGAAGTTGGACTATACAGAAGCTTTTGTTCTGGTGAAGTTACCCTGCAATGCCAATGCCAGGAGACTCTTCTGATATTAAACTAGAGATAGTTTTACATGTGCTTCCAGGCCCTTTTAAGTGATTGCATTTCACAAATTTTTATTGGCATTTCCCAATCCTGATTTGCAATCTTCAGTAGGCTTTTTTCTTCTTTTAGTCATAGAGATAAAGAGAGAGGAATCTGTACTTTGCAGGAGGGTTTTTTTATGCTAACATGTGTCATTTGGTCTTGCAGGTTGGCCAGGTTCATGGTGGGCTCATGGGAGTTATTCAGAGAGCCACCGTAAAGGCTTGTCCTCATGTCTGGTTTGAACGCTCAGAAGTTAAAGACCGCCACCTAGTGACAAAAAGGTGAGATGTGACTCAAAAATCAAGGACCCAGATTAGGAATTACAAATCCGGTAAAAAACAAAAGCCCAAGGAGGTAACTGTGAGAAGTGACACTTGGAACCTCACTGTCCTGTGAAGACGTGGTGTCTTGCAAAAGCTTTTTCCGTGGGTAGGGCCCATATCTAGTTGTCTAATTCCAAATGGTGATGACTGCTGCTTACAAGCCCTGATGACAAGGTCATCTGGAATTCTGTGTTACTGATGGAACTTTCCAAGCAGGAGGAGCAGGTAGGAGTGGAAACCTTCATTAGAGCAGTGGCTGTATGTCAGCAGTTGGAGCAAGAGGAGGGGCTGAGGTGCAGCTGACGGGCTCATTCAGAGTGGCCAGGATGTGCTCACTTGGGGACAGTAGACTTGCCAAATGTCAGGCCCCCAAATTGCTGAGGAACGCTTGAATACTTGACAAACTTCACAAGAGGGAAGTGTTTCAGATCTAAGGTTTTGAGACAGATTGGATTGTAGCTGAGTTTAACAAAAGATCTTATTTGGATAGCCACCACGTTGTTGTTTGTTTGTGATATATGTGTGTGTGTCTCTGGGTTTTGTGTGTGTGGGGAGGGGGCGGGGGGTTTGTTTGTTTGTTTTGTTGTTGTTAAAACCCATCTGCCTGGAGAGTAAAAATGGAAAGAAACTGTTTGTTAAACTTTCTTTTTGCTTCCACAGACTGAGGGAACATGTGGCAGATAAGAGCAAACTTCCAATTTTAATTTTTCCAGAAGGTAAGAAACAGAACAGCTCTTTACCTCTATTCAACATAATCTCACCTCTCTCATTCTCTTATTATGACTTCTGGTGCTCTGTGGGAGCTAACCCGTGGCTTAGACTCTATTAGGACTCGGATATTATTTTTGCCTTTCTTATAAGACTTCATAAAGACCATAGTGTACAATCTCTGTCTACTGGATTTTCTGACAGAAGCTGGATGCAGAAGAATGGGAACATTATTTATTCTACTCTGTCAGTCTGTTCTTGTGTTCTTTCTCTTGCACGTGGTCTTGCCTCCGTCAGGGAGTCTGTCACAGGACTGAATGAAGGCCGGGGCCCGGGGAGATGCCTAACTTCAAGGGGCCTGCACTTGCTCCTCAGCACGCGCAAGGCCTGTGGGTTGCTGCAGTCTTGTGACAATGACCTTCTCTTCTGGACAGGCACCTGCATCAATAATACATCTGTGATGATGTTCAAGAAGGGGAGCTTTGAAATAGGAGGGACAATCTATCCTGTTGCAATCAAGGTAAAGGGAAATAAGTGGTTGCTTAACCCTTAAATGTTTAGGGATCAGTTTCTCTCAGGATTCAGGAAGCCGTCTCGACCCAGCTGCTGCTATAAGCCTCAGCTTGATGTAGTTAGGGGGGCTGAGGCAAAGAGGCAGGGGAAGTGAAAGAAGGGGAGAGGGAAAGGGGGCAGAAGGAAAGGGTCGAGGTGGAGGGAAAGCAGAAATAGGGTAGTAGGGAGGGAAGGGCAGAGGAGTGGGAGAGATCCATCAGTTTGTGGAGCTCACTGCCTAGGACGTGGGGGGCTGATGTCCTCCAGAAAACTGGAAGAAAGGAAGGCTGCAGAGGGAGACTTAGCTGGTCCTTTGCCGTGATGAAAGGGAGAGAAGCCTGGAGCTCACGAGAAGTAGTTCTTGTGGCTATTCCAGCAAACAGGTGACTGCCCTTACCACTTAGCACAAGATGCATAAATGAGCATGGGTTAACTTTATAAAGCCTCCTCTTAGGTAAACACATTAGGTGTGAATATTCTCTCTCTGGCTTGTGACTGCCAGTTTCCCCCTGAAATCCCAAAGAGGCTTTGGCCTTCTATGAGGAACTGGTTTTACAGTTTGCCTCTTGTGATCCTTTACAGTATGATCCTCAGTTTGGAGATGCGTTCTGGAACAGCAGTAAATACAACATTGTGAGCTATCTGCTGCGAATAATGACCAGCTGGGCCATTGTGTGCAATGTGTGGTACATGCCGCCGATGGTGAGAAAGGTAACTTGCCCTAGGGTTGGCTGTCTGAGTGGCTGTCTGTAGTTTAAGGTCCACGCTGTCTCTGCAAGCTTTTTTTTCCTCCTTTTTTTCCTTTTTTTCCTTTTCCCCTTCTTTCCACTAACTTCTGACCCCCTTCAGATCAAAAGGGTTTTATCCTGGGCTCTGTTAGTGTTTATTTTTGTCCTGTAACTGTACTTTGCTTTTCCTGATGTATTTTCCTAAAGGACTGGCTAATGCCAGCTAGCATTAAAAGCATATTCTTAGTTTAGAAAATTGTCTGTGAACAAATTGTGCTGGAGCAAAACTTTCCCCTAATTTTAACATTTTGGGGGAAAACTGAGAGCTAAATGAGTAACACATAGGAAGCTCCGATTATCTTGCCCTGGGAAGGGAGGAGGGATCTTTTGTTGCCAAACTAATCTGATGAAGCAGCAGATGGGGGGAGGAGGGGAAAGGGTGATTCAATTCTTTCTGATCTCATTATGTTGAACTTGAAACCTGTGAAGGAAGGAGAAGATGCCGTTCAGTTTGCCAACAGAGTGAGGTCTGCCATTGCTCAACAAGGAGGACTGACTGAACTTCCTTGGTGAGTAATGCCAGTGTTCTTAAGAGTGTATACAAGCTACCTACACTTATAGATTTATCTGTTACTATGGTTTTCCATAAGATTGGCTGCTGCTACAGCTTCGGGAAATGTTTTCCCACTTAGGCAAGGATTTTTATTCAATTGTAGGTGCAGCCTGGTATCATTATTATTATCCTTTAATAGGCAAAGCTTTAAATTTGGCCTGCATATTCATTGAGGCTTTGTTTAAGTGCCATTTTAGTAAAGACACTTACACTTGTATTTAAATGTTTTGAGGAAGCACCTCGTGAAACATCTTGTAGGACAAGATTCTAGAATTGAGTAAGATATTCTGTATAATAACAATTTTGATAACAAAGTGGTAACAAACTTGATGGAGTACCTCTCTTCTGCTCTGTTCCAGGGATGGAGGCCTGAAACGAGCTAAAGTCAAGGACACTTTCAGGGAAGAACAACAGAAAAACTACAGCAAGATGCTAGTAAGAAATGGATCAATAGGGAATCTGTCTACTGGAACAGAGTCAGACTGAACAGTGGTTCTTTCGCACAAATTTTGCACAACCAGCCTTAGCAGGAATAATTGTTTTTAATTACAAGGAAAAAAAGAGCAATGAATCCCTCTTATCGTGTGTGCATATTCTCTGTGTGGCTGGTGCAGAGCCTGCCAGAGGCAGTGCCTCTGTATCTCTTTCTCCCTCCTTCTTTTCCCCCTTCCTCTGCTCTCTCCTCTTCATCTTCACTGCAAGCATGATGATGCACTGCTCTATTGTGGCTCCTAGTAAGGAATGGACATGTGGAGAGTTCAGGGACAAGAGCACCAAAAGCAGCCCTCTACTTGTGCTGGATTTGCGAGGGTGAAGAGAAGTGCACTAAACAGATGCTGCCAGAACACTGGTTGTGCACCTACAGGTTGGTTGTGGTAACCGGCAGCTTAAGCGTAACCAAATTTTGTTTGTTCCCTGATGCTCACGGGCTTGTTGTGGAGTTGTTATAAAATGTGATTTAGAATGGTGTCAAATTAGGGCCAGTTCTGGTTACCTTGCCTAGGATGTGCATGGAGGAGGGTGGCAAGGACTGATAGATCCCAAAGGCTAGAGAAGGAGCTGCCCTGCCAAAGCACCGCTCAAAGACTGTGGGGAATTTGGCAGCCTCGCGACATGCAAATGATTTGTTGAGAACTGCTGTCTGAGGAGAGATGTAAAGAGCAAATCCTCAATCTTGCTGTCTGCTGCTACTGTTCAGCTGGCTTTCTTCAGACCAGGAGAGCTATCTTAAGGGTAAGATGCAGCAGGCACCTGAATAAGGTTAGGTTGTGGCACGTGTGTTCTGGGAAGTGGATTTGCAAGACTGCTTTTCTGGAGGAAAAAAAAAAATACTGCTAATGGCTTAAAGGTCTTAGCGTACAACTCTGGATCCACTGCATTGATCTGGGCCAGCAATAGCTATGACAACTCTAAACTGGATCCATAAGTCATCTATGATACATGAAGTGGCATGTTCAAAACTACAATGTATTGCTGTCTTAATGTAAAGAGAAATAAATTCTATATTTCTAATGGGTCTTGTGTGGCATTTATGTTCTATGCATTTAAATAAAACAGTTGTATTCTCTGAAAAATCAGAGTTAGGGTCACAGCAGCTTAACTGACTGTGGCATGAAGTACCATCTGTAGTTCAGGTCTTAACCTGGTACCTACCATGACTTTTCCCCTTTTTTTCCCCTCCAACAAATCAAGGTGTCATCTCTTCTGTCTAGAAAGTAGAAGTGACTTGCACAATGTACACACTGAACTTGAGATTAGAACATTAAGTCACCTTAGGGAGATATGACCAATTAAACTGTAATTAACTCTGAAACATCAATGAACCTCTAAATTTCGTCAGAAATGGTGAGTTTGTTGGAGAGTCATCTTTTCCCAGGGCAGAGAGATTTTTTCAATTTAATGTTGTGCTGAAAAGCCCCGTTCCAAAACGGAAAAAAATCTTTTCCAAGTTACCCTCATAAATGAGGTTCCTAAGGTCCTGTTTTTTTTTTTTTCTTCCTCTTTGTTCCTCAGTGTGTGCACTTGGATTAACATAGATGCTTCCAGTCATCAAGTTTAGTGCAGATATGCTGCATGTTGTACTTGAAATATCTGGTCTTGAAACCCGCCAGAACTATGTGACCTTGAAGAAAGTATTAAAAAATGCTTTTTCGTTTAGCCTGATGGGCTCTTTTAAAGAGCAAAATGTTAATATTGAGAGGGTTAGTGTTGATAGCAGTGAAGCGAGGCAGAAGTTTTTGCCAAGTTTGAACCTAGTTCAACTTTAACTTGAGCTTTTGTCCTCCTACTGAGATGAACTGGACAAGTGGCCTTTGGGATAGTGAATTTAGGTATAATTTATGGGTGCACCCTCTGAGGTGGAGCTTGGCCTGCCCTTTCTGTAGGGAGCTTTGTGTTGGAAAACAACTTTTTTTTTTTTTTTTTGGAGGGGGGTGTGTGTGTGCATACAAAAATACCTTCTAATCTGTGTGTTGTTAAATATATTGCTTTACAGATGAAACATGAAGTAAAAATAGTTGAAGGTTAAAGTATGCAATTCCTAAGCTAATCTTTGTGACCAGCTCATGGTCTGACTGTGTCACCGCTTCTCTCCTGTGTTTGGCGTTGGACCTTAGCAACTGTGAATTGCACTGGATTAGGAAACCTTGCTGCAAACTGCCCTTGTTTAGGGCAAAAGCGGTTTCCAAGGCAAAAAGCCCTACTGCAGTGATAGGGGAATGATAGGGTAATACAACAGTACTGTTTAGCTTGGGGGAAATTTTACAGGGCAGCTTTACATACCCTGTTTGCAGGTGCCAAGGGGACAATGAATCATCAGTGTCGCTTCACTCAGTATCAGCTAAGCTACTTTGGCCTTTTTTTCCCTGCCTTTGGAAACGTTTCCTTTGGAACACATTGATCCTTATTTAAGGACCTTGTTTTTCTTTCTTTCAAGATTTAAGGAAAGGTGTTTGATCTCAGGAAAAAAAGAAACAATAAAAGGAAAGGCTTGCAGAAATGCTTTGGAGTAAGGGAAAGGGAGATCAAATGCATCTTATTTATACAAGACAACATGACTAACACCAAAATAATACCTAGGTTTTAGTTGGTTATTCTTTAATAACAAAAAGACACTGAAAAGAGTAAAATACAGAAAGAGAATGTCTTCCCTTGCTTTGCTATACAGCAGCCTTTGCTGTTGTGTATCAGAGTCTCACAAATGTTAATGTTTTCTTCCTCAAAGCTTTTATTTTCCCCTCCATTGTAGTCCTAGAGTGTGCTGTCTCCTGAGCTTACAGAGGACAAGAGGCCCCTTTGAAACGTCTCTGCCAAAAAAGGTTGTTTCCTCACTGAATCTGAGTTAAAACACAGGTAGCTGGCGTGGTAGATGATAGTACAACCCAAGTCAGATGTCACTAATGCTGTAGGGCCGGAAGCCAAACTATTCTGAGACTGAATGTCCTTTTTAACCTCACTGTTCAACAGGTCCATAGGGATTTCTAAGACTTTGGTCTCTTGAGTATATAGTGGGTATAAATATATACAACCATCTAGTTGTTATGACTTAGGTGAAGTTTTAACCACCTAGTTGGCAAATGTTTTCTTTTGCCTTGTGTTTCTCAGAAAGTGGACAGTCCAGAAATTCTACAGTCTGCAAAGTGTCCTTTGAGGTATGGAAGGGATTTCAAGTACCGAGGTAAACACTGAGGTATTTGAGGAAAAAGACAAGTAGCACCCATAAGGATTAAGGAAGGCCAGTTTTGTATGGGTTTGTGCCAGCCCGCACAGACTGCAACTTGTAATTGATACAGCAATACAGGGCTGTGGTACAATAAGGCATCTTGGCTGCGGGTTCTTGTGTGTCCTATGTATCAAGTACCTTCTGTGGAGACAGGAATATAATCTCTCCTCAGTCTGGCCAGCTGGGTTAATGAGATTAATCGAGTTCTATTTATTTTAAAGAACTTTACTTCCTTTCAGAAAAATGTTTGAAAGCAATAGAAAAGTCCAAAGTTCCTAGGGGTGCACTGCCTGTCACATAATTGCCATGATGCTGCAAGCTTCACTTCCTGTAGAAAACCACTCAAAACCCAAATAAGTTATTGGACAAGAGCCAAGTTTGATGGCTCAGTGCCTCAGTAGATAGCTAAGTCTCTGTTCCTTTCCTCCCTCTGTTTTCTTGTGCCCTGGTCACTGCCTGTCTTCTTGCATAACTTATTTCAGTGAGGGGGATACGGGGGAGAAATGCTTTTGCTCAGGGTGATTTATATGCTTGTTGGTATTGCCCTTCTGGGAAAGATGCGAAGAGGATGTATGTGGCATCTCTGAACGCTGAAGGTCTAAAAATCGAGTTTGCCACTTGGTGAGTGAGTGCTAGCCCCATTCAGATGTTAGTTATGGTGATGTGTTGTCCTGGTTGCATTTTTGTGTGTAATAAAGACAAGTTACCAAATAGACTTGGTTTGCCTTGGTGATTTAGGAGACTATAGGCTGATGCCTTGCTAGTCTTTTCTGGGCCATCTTTCATACGCAACAAGCAGCTCCTGAGCATGTTCACATCATATCTCTGCTTCCTTGTTAGTTCAGTCTTCAGTGCTATTTTCTATGGTAAGCTAATCAGCCTTTCTCCCAGTCAACATTTCACTGCAGGAGCTTTGTTAAATGAGGGTAAAATGGAAGCTAATGCTATTGCTGAGCTTCGCTCAGACCAGCCGTAGTGCCCCCAGTCCTGTGGTTGTTCAAACAGATCTCTATGAAGACTCATTAGCAACAGTAACTTTGAAGGGCTCTGCGCTTTGCCCTGATCCCCGGATGGTGGTAGGGCTGAACCACTGCAGGGTGAACGGAATGGAGGCTCATCCTGAGCCTGGGTATAGGCCAGGACGTGCTGCAAAACATAGGTCATGCCTGAGCCTACACTATAGGAGGCTGCTAGAAATCCAGGGGTATTTTGAATATTCACTGTATGCCAGGGTATTTGCTGAAGCCTAATGGGGAGGGAGCTTCTTGCTTTTGTCACAGTTGGGCTTTTTAGGCCCTGCTGGATGTGTCCCTGCTATTCTCAGATCTAATATGTTGCCATCTGGATTTTTTTTATTTCCCTGAAACGAACATAATAAAAAAGGCAGAAATGTGACCTCAAGCGTCAAGATACAGACTCCAATGATTGTTCACTGTCTCCATCTTTCTATTAGATTTTCCGAGACTTTTTTTTTCCCCCTTAATTTGTTGGATAAAATCTATACAAATGAAATACAAGTGCAGTCAGTAAATAATAATGAAAAGGTAAATTCATTTTAGAGAAGCCAGTGCATGTAAGACATCATCTGGAATGACAGTGATTTTCTTGCACAAATCATGAAGCTATTACAGTCTCTCAAAATTAATATCAGGCTTTTGGGCTCTACAACTGTGTGTGTGACCTCTTTTTCCCCTTTGTCTATTAAGAAAAATGGTATTCTCATTTTGAAATGCAAGATGGGCAGCGGGTATATGTTGTTCCTTGGGTAGGAATGCTGCTTCAGTTGAGTTCCACAGAATGGACAAGTGCTTGGGTCTGTTTTGTTATCGAGCCCAAGGCCTGGGCTAAATCTAATTTCCATTTAAACTTAGGGTGATATGTTCATTTTCCACAATGCCCCTCTGGGCATTAAATTTGTGGGTAACTCTCAGTTTCTGTGAATTGCTGTGCCATGCCCTACCTGATGCAATCCCATCCGTGTGACTTTGGCTTCACACAACTCATACCAGTTTAAAACCAAAACGGATCTGAGATCTGTGATTCTGGGCAGTATCATGAGCCTATGGCCTGTCTTATAAGATTTCCAGAGGTCTCTCAAAAACCATCACACCGAAATGAAGGGGAAACTTGCCTTGTGAAGGAATTAACCAAATCCAGACATGAGCTGAACACCTTTTAGAAAGCAGCCGTCCTCCTTCAGGCTTCAGCCTACAAGCAATGCCATGTTTCAGGTGGTGGTAGCATGAAAGACTTTCACTTACATCCCTGTGCAATGAATTAGCTTGGGGTATCCTATTAACCCAATTTTACAACACCAGACAAAGCTTCTTTCCTTGAGTAGGGAAAAGGGGTTTTTGGATGAGCTGTGGCTGAGTGAGGACGGGGCATTCTTGCCTTTTGCAAGTAGGCTACAGCCTGTACCCTAGTGTCATGGTGAGGCTCTTTGCCTCAGAAGGGAATAAACTGTGAGTCGGGGCTTTACTGCCTAACAGCAGATGTGATGTGTGTGTGTGTGTGTTTTTTGCTTGTCTGAATTTTGCACTTTTCCATATGTTTTCATCGTGCCTTTTGAAATGTACTCTGGCCACACAGTTTGCCTGATGTTTCCTCAAAGTAAGGCACAGCTTTTGTTCTTTTGGTTTGCTTCGTTCTGACACGAGCAAGTCACTTGTCCCCTACAGTTAGTTGCATTTTGCTATAGAAGGACGATGAGATCAGCGCCGTGCCCTCCTTGCTTCATCCTTGGCTAATGGATCAGTCTAGATGTGTGACAGCATTGCCTGAAGCAAGTGTGGTGGTGTATAAAGCCACGTGGGATAACTCAATCGGACAACAACCCTTGCCCAGCATACGGGCACTTTCTTCCTTATACTTCATCTTGTGCAAAAATTCCTCCTAATTTCTGCGTCGAGGAGGTCAGCTCCTTTCCAACAACCACAATCAAACTCGGGTCGTGCACAGGACTCCTAGTTCTGGGTTCGCGCTGAAGAGATGGGCAGGGGATTTGGCAGCGTGGCCTCCTGTGGGCAGCACAAATCTCTTCGTCATCGCGCTTGCCTGTAAGGACACATTTTAAGTCTTTAAGTCCTTTGAATCCTCCCTATTTTGTGAGAAACAAATATGCCTTTCATAAAAGGTAGTGTCCTGTGAAAATGAAAAGCTGCTGTTAAAGCTACTGTGTAGTGAAACGACCAGTCCCTATTTTGAGCTCTTTCCTGTTGGCTTTGTACAAAGCCCCTGAAGATCTGGCTTAGCTCAATACTCCTATAGGATGGAAATGTCCAAGTGATGCTGAGATTCGTTGCCAACTCTTCTGGCCCTTGGAATAAAGAGAAAGGTTGGAGATGAGTTTAATATAATTCCAATAGAAAAAGAATCCAAAGCTGGAGGGACTTAAATATCTTTACTATCTTCTGTTTCACTCACAGGTATTTTTATTCATAGTGAGATCTTCCTTAGGGAGAGATCTCCTCCCCAGTTCTTTGCAACTTGACTGATCACAAACTTCTTCGCTATTTTCTTGGCTATTAGTGTAGGTCACCATAGACTCTGTCAGAGAGGCTCTTCTGGGATCCGTTTGCCTACAGCTTTTAGTGTGCAGGAGCTAGGAAAAGTTGCTTTCTGCTTGTCTCTGAGCATGTTAACGCTTGAGATGGTGGTTGCCCTTTGGCTGGCTGTGGTATCTGCAGATCAAAATCCTTGGGACAGCGAGAAGGTCAGTCCTTACTAAAATAAGTCTCTCAGATTGGTAAAAGGCAGTCACGTTTGTTTTGTTTTGCTTTGTTTGAAACTCTACAGCCATCTCCTTAGCTTTTCCTAGCCCTCTGAAGCTGAGGAAAGCTGAGGAGGGAGCACAGCGACCTTGTACTCCCCAGCACAGCAGCAGAAAGTTCTTTAGCCAAGCTGCAACAGGAAAAAACACGGAGCTCTTGGTTGTGTTGGAAAATACTGAGGTTTCATGTGTATGGTAAGCTTGGGGTTGAAAGAGTTACAGCACCTCTGCCACGAGCCCAGAGATGAACCTGTTGGATTTTGGGGAAGGAGCCAAGCCATAGAAATGTCGTGAGGCTGCCAGCTTTCTTATCTGTATCGGACGTTGCAGAGGGAGGTAGGTTGGCCTTATTTTGGCACTTAGAGGATGAGAGAGTTTATCATCCTACTAAGGCCTCGTTTAACCAAACAGTAGGTAAGAGAGAACTAACTGTCCCTCCTAGGGCTCCGTTTGAGAAGAGTTAAAGGTTGTGGCGTAGCAAAGTTCTTGAAATAAAGTCCTGAGCTCATTTAACTGCCATGAAGAGGTCCTTTTCATCCCTCCTTGCCTCTACTCTAGCTTTACTGATCTCAAGTCTTTTCCAGGCATGTCTCTCTCTCTTATTACAACTACATTAACAGGCTGTCTCCAAGGAGCTCACCATGACCTCGGAAACAGAAATGGACAAAAACTGGAAGAGCTAGAAAGGATGATAGAAACCTAAAAGGAATTTTATGTTCTTTTTTAGTAATTACTGCCAAGGCACTATTAAAGTAAGTGTTTCAAATCACGCTGAGTGGCAAGGAGCGCGTACTCAGGCAGCTGTATTATAAACACAGAGAACAATCTGGCCCACAGAGCTGCAGAGCGTGACTCTTGAGTATCACGTCCTGTCATATTGCAGCCTAGATTTTTTTGATTATACAGAGAGGAGGCGGTAACATTTCCTGGTAAATTGGCATGCTTTTGTCTAATAACCCTTAAAACAGAAAGATCAATCCAAGAAGCAGAGGAAGCTGCTGAGAGGGAGGCAAGTACATTAACGCCTGTTGCAAGGCAGCTTCTGCACAAACCTGTGCTGGTGCCAGTTATCTGGTGCAGAGACCGAATGGCCATGGATCAGGGTTCCTCCTGGCTCTCGGGGCCCCTCTACCATACAAGTACTACTTAATAAGTGTTTAGTGATATGTTATTAAATATCCAGGTGAAATTTTCAGATAGGTTTGGGGAGTTGGGTGGAAACCCTCAGTGCCTCTGCGTCTTTGTGGAAATCTCAGGGCTACTTGTTAGCTTATTTTCAATATGTTGTTTTGAAAACTGCATATGCAGCAAACCAGACCTTCCTCCCCTGACAAACTCTGCTGCAATTGCTGATGGCAGCCCCAGCATTTGTAGCTCTATTACTTTTTGGAGACCACTACCCACACTTTGGACTTCCTTTTATTAGGAGCATGTAAGACCACCTGTAGTTACATCCTAGCATTTTCTGGGTATCTTCTTGGGCTTTTTTTTGAAAAAAAAATATCAATAAATAAATTAAAAAAGTTGTCCATGTAAGTCACTGCATTTTTTTTTAAATGATGAACTTTGTGGGGAGAAAAACACTCAGCCATTAAGAAAATTGCTCTTTGAATTGCTTGTGACCCAGGGAGAAGGGAGAAGAAATACATCCCAGGATACGACAGAAGGGCTGTCTTGAGAATGCCCTTGATAGCCCTGAAAGTATTTTCAGGGCTAAATGATAACGATTTCAAGATACCTCGTTATAATCTCCAGGTGTCCCTTACTGCAGTGTCTCTGGCAGCCTCACAGCTGCATGTGTTTGCACGTGTGTTCTGAAATGAGTGCTTGTTTCACACTATTCTCTCCACAGAAAGGTGAAACACTCTCTTCAGTATACGCTTTCAAGCAGGTTATGTTACTGAACACCACATTATGTTGCACAAGGCTTTGCTCGTTGTTTTCCAAAGTACCTAAAGGAGAGGATGTTTTTTATTTCATGAATAAATCAATGATTTGCTTTAAAGCACTTTTTTATTTCTGTTCCAAAGCTTCAAAAGAGGCTACTTAGGGGATACTGGAAGTTAGAGAGATCACAATGGTTAAAGATGAAGCCCAGAGCTTATTCCATGCAGTCCACACTGCAAAAATGCTTGTGTCTGGGTTTCTTATAGAAATCGGTTCCCTACAAATATGTAAAGGGTCAAATGTGGTTGGAGTAGTTTAATCCCCAGGATTGGTTTGCCCTACCTGATATGCACATGTCAGAGATGGTCAGTGTTATAAGCAGTAGTAGTTTATCTTCAAATACAGTGTAAACTTGTTCCTCTTAAAAATATTTCAGAAAAAAAATCCAGTGATTGTAGCATTTGAACACCCCAACTTTGGAGATAGTCTAATCTTGCCAAATATTTCTTCATATTTTTCAGGTAATGAATTGAGAGGTGGAAAGATGCAAGTTGTCTATCCAAGATGGTTCACAAGACAGGGAGTACAGCGTGTGGGTGGGTTTGGGCCTGAAGTGTTGTTTCTCATAGAAATCTCATTTTTCTAACCAGCTGTGGAGTCAGTGCATCGCACATGGCAATATTTTGCCAAACTTTCCCTGTATGTTTTGAATTTTGCGAGGAACAAGAACAAAGCTTTCTCGTAGTGAAAATGAGATTTGTTCTATGAACAAATCGTAGTGAAACGCTACGATTTTTGGGGGTTTTCCCTACAAACTCAGCCTTATGAGGGGAAAAAACAGGCTCTGATCAGTGAAGTCGCATGGAGGATACATCATACAAGTGGCTGTGTCTGTCACCAGAAATCTGTTTCGGGGGCTCAGAAAGCTCTACATGGTCATTTGGGACAGTGAGATGCTTAATTGATGTAGGTAGCAGTTGGCTGCAATCCCTTCCTTGCTATATAATGATGTGCTGCTTAAAGTGCCTTTTCATTATCTAGGATGACGGCAGGAAGGCTGCGGCTGTTTCGGGAGGCAAACTCTGATTTCCACGTGTACCATTTCTTGTAACTAACCTGGAATCTACATTCCGAGATGCACTTGGGAGGTTGCCGGGCCCTAAATCGCCTAGTAGGAAAGTGAAGGGCAGCAGCTCTGGGGCGCAGGTGGTCTCTGCTGCTTTTGCATCCGTTGGAAATAAACGGGGAAGAAACTCGTGCTTTGCAGTGCAGGCAGCTAGGGGCCAGCACCAGCTCACTTTTGCCTTCTGCCTTGCAACTGGCAGCAGCAGCTCATCTATAGGGTGCTCTATTTGCATACCCTAATGAGATGGGCTATAATTGGCCTCCATTGATTTGGTTTTCATTGAACTAAAATAGAGTCAGAGCTTCTTAGGCTAGAAGAACTGATTGATTTGTGGTAGGATTCGGGACTATTCTGCTGAAGAAATAATTAATTATGTTCTTATTTAGGAATTGCCAGAGTTTAACTTTGAACATACCAGGCACGTGGACACTGCTGATTTTTACCTGGGGGCTGAGTCTTTCCATTAAACTCCCAGGATCAGGCACCAACACTGCTCTTGGAGGAAGAGCGTTCATGTGCTTGCTTCTCTGCCCGCTCTTTACAACTTTTTTTCCCCAGCTAAGCTCTTGACCCAGGAAATTCTTCATTTTCTTGAGAACGGCTGTTGCCAGCTCCCCCATGTTCGCGGAGGGCCTCGCTTACACTCTCATAAAGCTGCTGCCGTGGGTACACTTGGGCAAGCGGGCGAGTTATACGGCTGCGCCGTTAAGTAGCTGCCGTCCTTCGCTCACAACGTAGCCATTTAATTAAATGTTAGTGCTGTGCCTCCGAGCAGCCGGTGCTGCGAGGCAGGGGCAGGTTTTACGAGCTGCGTCGCTGGGGTTGAAAGCAAGGTGACAGCGGCTGCGTCCGGTACCGTTAGTGCGATTCCACGGGACACGGCCCATGCGTCGCGCCTTTCCTCCTCTCCACCTCTGCTTGCAGCCTGATACGGTGGCCACGATTACTGGCTGGTGTCAAGTGGAGGATCTTATTATGCATCTAATGTTATAGGCTAATGAATTGCCTGCAAGCTCGCGCTGTCCTGCTGCCAGGAAAACAGAGCTCGGGAAGAGGGTTGACCGCGCAAAGTGAATGACAAAGGAACCCTGTGGACAAACAACAACCCGATGCAAGAGCTGTTTCCTTGTCACCAGCCAGAGTTCATATGAGACTGCTCTAAAATCACGGCAAAGTCAATACTAGGTCTGTAGGATCCAGAGTCCTTGGGTGGCTGGATAAGCTCTCCTAGACAGTGCCAGGTAGAGCCGCTGTCCTTGGATACAAGCCCTTCTCCCAGCCCCTCTGCCCCAGGCTGTGTGGCCTGGTGTTGGTAAATCAGTCTTTGCTCACTGACCAGGTCATTTACACTGGATATTTACTCTTATCTGTTTTTTTTTTATGCTTGTTATTCCCCTGCTTTAGAGGTCACGGGTCATTTCAGGACAAGAAAGGTAGGAGCTGGGATATTTTGCGCATGGGTATTTTAACCAGCATATACCAGAAATCCCAAATCACTTCCTGCCTGTGCTCCATTTACTAAAGGCAGCTTTTTTTTTTCACTACATTTACACCCCTTGCGTTGGATTCTTATGTATTTCTGCCCTAGGAGAGAGGTAGCACTTAGGGCCAAGCGTGTATTTATAATGGTTACTTGCTCTTTTTGTGTGTGTTGTGACTGTTGTACCTGAATTGCAAGAGCTCGAGAAACGTTTTCCCTTTCACTCACAGCAGGAACAAGACTTACATCTGCTTAAGATTTAGCATGTGTTTTACAGGCATCTTAAACTCCATGGGTTTAAGATGGACCAGAGCTTCAAAGACTTGTCAATTCTCCTAGACTTATTGCCTTTAAAAATGAAGAATTTTCTGTGCTGATATGCTCTGGATAATGAATGATCAGTTCAGGAGAAGATGAGCACCTTGGGGGTTGTAAGGCTTATTGGACTGTCTACCTTGGAGCTTCAGCTATTGCATTGTAAAGATAATGAATGATTAATTGATCTCATACTTTGTACTTAACTTAATTGGTAGCAGTGCTTTGGCCACGCTGGCTGCGGAAGCAGCTTAGCCTGGGGGGATGTACTGTGTTCCGAGTCAGGAAAACGTGGAGGCTTGTAGGACAAGGAGCAGAAAGTGCCACCGAGCAGGTGGTCCCTGCGAGTGTGGGGAGAGAGATGGAGGTGGGTGAAGGAGCAGGGAACGGGGTGCGGAATTGGCTGGAGGCTGCGGCAGCTCCCGCTGCACGGAGGGAAGGGCTTGTGCCCAGTCTCTCTCTGCAGAAGGAGGCAGAAGAAGGATGGACAGTGTCTGAAGTGCCTCTTGCCTGCAATTCCCCTCTAGCAGCGTCTGTCTACAGAGAGCCTGCCCGACTCTCTCTGCCGGTTGCTCCTTTACGAGTGAATTTATTGCAGCAAGCTCCGGCTACCAGGGCTTGTTATGACCGCTGTGCTACCTGCTGTTCCCAGCCTTGCCGCATACGCGCTCAGTGTCCCTGGCAGGTTATCGAGCCTTGTACGTTCCTGTTAGCAGCCCTTTTAAACACAGCAAGTGGCTACTGAGAGAACCCATCGGCCTCACAAAGTCCACATTAGAGGCGAGGGTCTATCTTTTAGCATTGCCTTTGACTTGGTCTGTTTTTAGCCAGCGAATCCCTGTTTTTCCACCACCATCAGTGTGGCAGGTAAAAAGAGTTGTGAGGTGCAAGGAGAGCGCTGGCAGGCACTCAGCTTTCATCTTGTGTAAAACACAGGAGTGTCTCGGCCACATTTTGTGTAGCAGTCTGCCAAAACCCATCAAACAGTCATTTTACATAGGAGAAGGAAAAAACTCTGCAACTTTTTAACACAAAACAAGAAACTAGGACCATGTTTCTCCCATCTTTTTTTTTTTTTTTTTTTTTTTTTGATGGAAGGGGAAAAGCCTGTAATGACTCACACCAGAAGAAGATGCTGGGAGAGAGGATTTCACCTTGCCGCCAGATGAACCTTAATCCAGATGGAGGTGCTGGTAGTACTATATAATGGTTAGAAAAGGTTCCTCTTGCTGAGCTTTCTAACTAGTTTGGAGAGATGCAGGTGGAGGGGAAGCTAAAAGTGTTGCCCTTTAAATGGAAATTAAGCTTGCAGATGGAGAGTTGCTTAGGTGGAGTATTCACTAGCTAAAAATTCTGCAGAAGTCCATCTTGACATGAAACACAATCAGATGAATTTGCTAGTGTTAGCAAATGGACATTATGTTAATCTTGTATGGACAGTCTATGTACGTCAAACATGCTAAAACTACACATTAAAATAGTCATAAATAATATTGAATCTCAATAATATCGAGACAATACAGCACTTTCTACCCAAGTGCTCCAAAAAGCTTTATAAACCCTCAGGCCAAAGGAAATTGCAACAAGACGTTGTGAGCAGTGTGATCTTCCCTGAAAAACAAGGTGAAACTAAAGGTTGTTATAGCATTTTCCTCCGCTCACAGAAAGCTTTCCTGACCAGAATCAAAATTTTTTGACTCATAGTCTCATGCCCAAAGATTTCTGTTCATTGGCACTGCTAGAAGGTAGGTCCTGGAGAAACTCAGGCCCGTAGCAAAGTTTACATAAGTTCTGATACTGAGCAGCTACTTCTCTTTTACACCATTTTTGACACCTAAGATGCCCTCAGGAGATAGCAAGTACTGTGTATTTCTGAGCAATAATGTATGAAAAATCTTTTTGGTTAGTTTTCTAATTTGTTTCTACTTCAATTAACTTTTTTTTTAACTACGTAGCTTGTCTCATAAAATGATGAACACTTTCCAATTTATTGAAACAGTTGTTCTATAAAAGAAGAGGAATTCGCTTGAGTGACTCTTTGTACTGATACATCATCATCAACCTTAGTAATGAGTGGAAGAAATATAGGGGTGGTTTTGGCTCCATTGAAAACATTTGTAGATTCTATCTGGAACAGATTTTATTAAAATTGCAACAAACTTTATCAAGCCCAATATGCAGTTCATTAAGGGAACATTACCTTACAATTATGATTAATTAGATTAAACTTATGAAAGTGTGTTATTTGCTCAAATCAAAAGGGTGGTGGGGAAGAATGATGGATGATGAAAGAGTGTGATAAATGAAGAAAGCAGCTGAACTAAATTGAATGTGTATTCATCCGTTTTCACTTCATAACTAATGATAAATTGAGCATGTCACATTTAACAATACATGTCTGGGCTTAAACACAGTCCCAGCTCGCGAGCTGTAATGTCTTTTGTCAGGTAGCTGCATTCAGGGGATGTGATATTTTGTTTGGTGAAACCTATGCGGTTCATCGTCCATCTGCCCCTGCAGCTAAAATCACAAATGAAAGCTCTTCCTCTCACTTGAAATAAAATAGGAGAAGTCTCAATTAGAAACAAGGGGTCTTAGGAAGCACAAGCGGCCGGTGAAGTGTTAATTTGACCAGAAAAGCAAGTGATGTATTGAAAAATGCCTGTTGTTGACAAGGATATAGTTTGGGATAATTGCAAACTGAATGCGCCGGGGAGGGTCAGTCAGACACCCTCCTTCACAGGCACTTGTGCAGCCGCTTGTGGAGGAAAGCGCTGGGCACTGCCAACCCATATCTGACCCCAAATGCGAAGGGCCTTGGGGTGGGTAATACCGGGGTACCCCAGGCGGGTTCTTCAGCCTTCTGAACTCACATGGATGCATGAGCATGTGGCGAGGGGCATCTCATGTTGCCTTCACTGAAAATAAAAAGAAAAAAAAAATCTTCTGCAGTCTCTACAAACTTTGGCCAGCATTTCATACCAGAAATGTTGTTTCAGCTGGCCGTGTCCTTCCACTCCTGTTCAAAATCTATTTGAACATGGCAGGCCAAATTCGGTGGGGATGGCATGTTTTGCTAAGGTATCCCACAGGCAAAGTGAGGGCATGGGAAGTTTGGCCTTTCTGGGTCAAGTTCATGTGCGATCTTGTGAGTCACTTTGTGCTGCAGATCAAAGAGTAAAACTGTGGTTTAAGGTGTAGTGGGGAGTAATTGCAGAAGGTGCTGAGCACATGAAATGACAGGTGAAATTCTTCCAAACTTGAAAATGGAAGCAAGTCCTGTATCTCTTAAGAACACAGGGTCGGCGTGCAGATGGTGAGTGTGGCTGTAGAGGATGGATGCAGCCGGGGACAAAATAAAGGGAGGCAAATGAATGTGAAACTGTTCAACCGATTTTAGCAGTGCCATCTCCCTCCTCAGACTAAGGGCAGTGCTTTGGGTGGCTCCTTGCCACGCAAAATCACTCCTTGCTCCTTAAGGAGGTAGCTGGGTGCTTTGCTATAAGGTGCCAGACATCACACCTAGGCGGTGGGGACACTTGTGGGAAACCTTTCCTGCTCTTCCTTTGTCTCTTTCCCAGGAATGCTGTAAAATGTGTTTAATGGAGGGGTGCAAGAGAGGACCTGTTTGAAGAAGTGATTCCTTTACGCCCGTAACCACCACCCATAAAACCAGAACCTGAGTGCCCTGAACCGTTAAGGTCTTTTGCTTTGAGAAGGCTGTGACGGCATGTGGAGCTGAATGAGCACTCATTTAATAGGAGTAGGATTCTGTCAAACTTACAGGGTTTGTCATGCGGTTAATTCTGCAATTCACTTGTGTAATTGCTGACAATAAAACTTTTAAGCAAGTTAATGAAAGACTTTTGCAAACTAGCAGTTTTATTCATCCCACTTTCCATTATTTTATTTATTTTTAACTGTAGCTGATATGATGTCTAAATTTCCTGCTTCTCCCCAGCTATTATGGATAATGCTTCCCAAGCATTAGTTTATGGGGCTGTTTTTGACCATGACGTGACATACGGAGTGGTTCTTGGTGGAGGGATGGCGTGTGCTGCAAAGATACTGTGAGAGAAACCGATTTTACAGACTGTTTTAGCCATTTCGGGTTGGGGTTCCTTACAAGCTGATTGGTGTGGAGAAATTAGATTTGGCTGAAGGGGGAGCATGTGAGGTGTTGGCCCTGCAGTTTGGAAATCTTCACGTATCTCGCAGCCCTTAGCGCAATGCACACCCATCCTTGGAGCCGCTGCCTCCCCCAGCCCCTGCCCTCTAGTTCTGCTCTCTTTCAGCTGCTAGGTTTTCCTGCAGAAAATCGGGAATTGCCCGAGGGCAAGGAGAAGGTGACTGTCCTGGAGGAAACGCTGGAGATGGCTGCGAAGGAGGCCACTCGTGGTGTGCTCCAGCTTGGGTGGCCCTGTTGGAGACCCTACAAGATGACTGCAAGCACATGGTGGACTTGAGGCACAGCCAAGGTTTTGCAGCCTGAGCACCTCAAAAAAGAGGTGTTGAAATGACTCCTTCCTTAAAAGGGAGCCTTTCGTCTTAAGAAGCAGTAGCTGGAGGCAGGGAGGATACAGGGGTGTGGGGATCATTAAAGTGAAATGTGAGTCATGTTCATTAAAGGCGAGCTAGCAGAATGGTTGATATTAGCCGCTGTGTAACGATTAGAGCTTCCTGTAATAATGATGATGATGATTCAACTATATGAATTGAACATTCATTCTAAGTTAATTCACATCCTTTTAACTAATAAGTTCTTTAAGGAAGGGAAAAAAAAGAGGCGCTTTTTATCTCATAATTTGAATAGATTGGCTAGACGAATAGTGAAAGAACAACCCTCCCTTCCCACTGAGGAGGTTTGAACACTAATCTCTATCTAAATTATATAGTGAAGGCTTGTTTATATTATACATTCTGTCTCCATTTATACATTTATACATGTATAAATATGTATATTTATGCATATATACCTTATACCTTGTGTTTGCATTTAAGAGGATTGTCTAAGAGCTTTGTTTTGGTGTGATATTATTTAAAGAAAACTTCATGTTGATTTTTGGCATTGTAGGGCATGGCAGGAAGAGGAATGATTTACTGTTTTCCATATAAACTTCTCCATTTCGAGCAAGAAATCATGATCTAGAAATAGTCAAACAAAACAAAAAAAAAGAGAGAGGCAGGGAGAGAGAGAGAGAGAGAGAGAGAAGAACAGTGGCTTAATTTATACAGGAAATGTAGATTTAGGAGAGTGAGATGAAAAGTAGGCGTGCGCGCCGGAGCGGCCCGCGGAGCTGTCCAGCAGAGTGACCGCGGGAGCTTTGCTCTTCTTAGAGCTTTTTTCCTTCCATTTGAGATGAAGCTTTCCTGTTCTTACGCCGGAGAGATTCGGCTCTTCAGAGCTACAAGAAAATCCTTATTCCATAACACAGACTCTCCGCTTGAGCCCACTCCCAGAGCAGGTTTGAGGCACGCTGTAGTTAAATAGTGCATATCAACTGTATGAGTTAAAGCAGTCTAAGACATCATTTGTATCTGGTTTGGCTCACTCTTCAATCCATAGCCCTAAGAGAAAAAGTCACTTGAAGTTTCTCATAGATGTTAAGCAAACACATGTTCTCTTCTTCAGAATTCTGAAAGCAAATCTGAGATGGAGGCCTTTGCAAGAGGATTCATTTGACTTTTTTGAATCTTTAAATAATTTCTCAGGTGCTACTCAGAAACGGAGTCTGTGGACAATTGCACCTCTGACACGTGACTATTTCTGGTAAGGTGCTAATTTGAGATACAATGGTAAAGTGTTAATTCGAGATACAACAATGTCCCAATAAAGTTGTGGCTTAATTAGTATCATGTTAACAGTATCTGAAAGAGGTTTCTTCACAGGAAGTGGTCATGCCCCGTCACCTCTCTACAGTGATGTTATAATCAGTGTTGTTTGTGGTAATCTTGCTGTGCTCAATGTGAAAATTGCATTCACCTTTGCTGTGAAATTTATGAAGAACTCTGCTTCTGAGCAACTGTCAGAAGAGCTTCTTATCCCTCCAGCCCAATAATTAATACTCGTGTGTTTAGCTCCACTGGGAACCATTTGAGAGTGGAATTCCCCCTACCTTCTCCCCTTATTTTCCTCTTTCCACTGCCTCTCCCAACTCTCTCTCCTTTCCTTCCATGTCCCTTTCTCAACCTCATCGAGATACCTATTAGCTCTCTCTTTCAATAACACTGCTCTGGCTTCAACAAAAGTGCTTTTTAATGTAGGAGATGTACTTCAGCCATAACAGCAGGGTCACTTTCTGAGTAACATTTTATGGGATTGATTAAACTTTAACACCATAACTGTTGACTTTATAGGCTGAGGAAGAGACTCTGAGTGCTAAGCTCCGGATAATTTGTGCTTCACAATTTTTTAAAATCAAATAGAGATAAGGGTTTAATGTGTTTGATAAAGCAGCCCTCTATTTTTTTTTCCCAGAGTCTTCTATTTTAAAAGACCCCTAATATTTAATATGAAATAACGTCTTTAGCGCTAATGAAGTAAAGCTACAGTAAATAACCATTAACAGAAAAAAAGGTGTTCACCTCTACAGCAAGGATATAAGAAAAGATTTAGCTTGTGCTCACTTGGCTCCAAATATGAACAGAGAATATGACCGTGTGCCTGAAGACTGGGGGACAGCTTCCAGCTCGGGGCACTCTCCTCTGACCCTAAGTAGCTCATCTGGAATCTCATCATCGTGCTTGTCAAGGGGCAATCGGAGCACCTCTTTCCCGGAGTTTGTTTGTGTGTTTTCCTTTTGGGAGCTCCTCTGGGAGAGCATTGAGACGCTGCTCCTGGTTACACTTTGCCCACCAAAGGGGAACACAGCTGTGTGCTATTCATGGAGCCAGGTGAGTTCGATCTAGTGCATGAATAACACTGGGTGGGAGGGCAAAAATGTTCAGTTTCAGTCTTGCCCTGGTGCAGATTTCCTAGAGCACCTGGGGACACACTGGACTCTTAGGATGCGGGTTTCCTGCTGTGTTACCTATAGCTAGTTAGTGCGGGGATGTTAGATACTGCTTTGCAGATCCATATTATGAGCCTCAGCTTTTGATGGGGTCTCTGAGCTGTGGATAACAGATGACAGTTAAAAGCTTTTCGTGAATCCCATGGAACCCGGGCGTTTTCAAGGTGAGAGAGACCTTCCCCGCTGGAAAAGACGGCTCGGCGTGACCACGGACTGCAGCGATGGGCTGGCGTCAGCGGATTTCCTGATGAAGTCACGGCAAGATTGTTATGTTAGGAAATCAATAACATGGTTAATTGTCTTGTCCTAACATTTATTGGGAAGGGTAATTGTAGAGCTTAAAAAAGAGCCAAATTTTAAAAGCCTGTGGCTTACCGTTGGAGTTAAAACCTTTATAAATTGAAAGATAGATGGTGCTACTCGTGCTCTCCTCCAGAAAAGGCCTCTCCTCCTACAAAAGCTCGGCCAGCCTCCCTTCCCAAGGCTCCTGGGAGCCGTGTGGGTGAGCGCTGTGCGGCTGCTGCTGAGTGCACGGGAGCCCTGGCCTCCCGCAAAGCAAATATCCCAAGAGCTGCTGGGGAAAAGCTTGCGAGCGCTCACATCTACCAGGGAGACAGTTGGGAAGGCAGTTGGTTCAGTGCTGGGAAGTGGGAGCATCTCCCAGGAGAGAAAACAGCCGCTCGCGCTGTTTGCCTGGGGGTCTGCTCCTTGCAGCAGGTCTCGAGTCCATCCTCACAGGCTTTGGGAAACCTCGTCCTTAACTCAGAATGAAAGTAACACAATGCAAGTCTCCAGCCAGCTCCAGAGGACCCAAAGTAAAGGCTGCTTTATTTTCCTTTCCAGAATTATGTCCATGGAATAGAGCAGAATTTCTTGTTTGTTCAAGCTCCTACGTTGTTTTACCCTGGCCTCTCCGACTGAAGGAAAAATAAGAAAAAATCAGGGAAGAGGTTTTTTGATTTTTTTCTTTTTTTTTGTTTTTCTTTTTAAAGCTGGCCGTCCATATGTAGGCTTTTTCTGTCTGTAAAAACTCATGTTCATAAACCCAAAATACACATTTTTTTTAAGATTAACACAGGGAAAAGATCAGACAGAAGTAAAATCTCCATGAGAAAGCAAAGCATACTTTGCTTTTTCTGGATTGCCCTGCTTTCTCAGCTGGACTCAAGAGTTACTATTTCTGCACACACTCTGAATCCCAGGAAGTTCACATTGCCAGTGGAAAAAAGGAAGGATTAATGTTCCCTAGATGGAAATTCAGAAATAATGTAAGATTGCAGACAGTGGAGCCTTATAGCTGTTAAAATGTAACTGAATAATCTGCTTGTTTTCTGTGCTCTTTTTCTCATTTTGTCTTCTTCAATTGGATTTTTTCTTCTAATTTTGTATTTTCCTTTCCCAGTGTTTCCATCTTCCAATGCCTTCTCATAGATTTGTTTTCGCTTTGAATTTCAACTTTCTCTTCTAACTCAACAAGTGACTCCTGTAAACATCAGCTGGCTTTTCCCTCCCACCCTGGTGTCTAATCCATTTTGTAGAGTCAAGTATGATGATTTACCATGAGCTGTTTTCCTCTTTCTGAATCCGTACAGCATTGTTATTTTCAATTCTCCTTCAGTATTTGCCCTGCTCTTGAGTCTCCTGTCCTTCATCATGCCACTTTGGCTGATATGCTACAGTCTCAGGAGAGCCTGGCAGGCTCTGTTGCTCTGTTCTGATCTTGCCAACAATAATATATTTTTTTTTTTCCGGGCAAGACACTTCATAACTTAAGTGAGGTCAGTCAGGACCCAAAAGCTGAACCTGTCCTTACCAGCAGATCAACAGTGGGACAAAAAGGATTTATGCAAACTATGAACGTGATTTTGCTTTGTTTCCAGATTGGCGATGGGTCTCAATGCTATTCAGCAAGCCAAGTAAAAAGTGCAGGTTGCACTAAAGATCCTCTCTAGCCATTGCAGACTTCCCAGGTAAACCCCTGGAATAAGGTTTGTGTGACTGGAGGGAAATGTGGACTTTAAATCAGCCTTTCCACCATGTAGAAGGAAGAACAACGAAGCTAAAACCAAACTGAGCAGTTGACGATTTATCACCAACCTGTTTGCTCTTCAGCAGAGTCAGGCAGCACCACGCAGCTCCTGAGAGTCCTTTCTCGCCCATATGGGAATGTAATTTTTCTCTTGGGCTGTAAATAACTGCCTTCTCAGATGCAGGCACTGGACTGGGAATGTGTCACTTTACCGTGTGTTTACCATGGTTTAGGGACTCTTAGAAAAAAAGAAGTGGTATTATTATTATTTTTTATTTTTATTTTTAAACTAGCTGTACTTTGAGAGTTAGGTAATACAATAGCAACCCATCTTCCTGACACTTCTGTTTATTGGAATTTGAGTTGTCCCTGGCTTGCAGCATAGGTACTGATGATATTGATGTCCCTGCACTTAGTGCAGGATTTGGACCCAACTGCGGGTCCAAGCCTGAGTTCCTCTCTTGGGTCCTCAAGTCATGAGGTTGATCTGTGAACATGCAGCGACCCAAAGCATGGAGGTTTGGAACCCTCAGGGAAGATGTGACTGCACAGAAACCCCGGAAAAGAAAAATGTAGAAAATCTGTATGTGGACACATTGAGGTAAACCCAGCAGAGAGAGACAAAAATTCCTCTTTTCTCCAGGCAACTGAGAGCCAGGGCTGTCCCTTGGGTGCAGTGTTTCAAGCACCTCAGGGCCCGGGGTCTTTATAACCTCCTTTTAAAGCTGTTTTCACTCCCAAAGTGTTCATGTGTGCAGGATACTACCACTGTTTCACTAATCTGCTTTAGAAATTAATTTGGCTTAAATTTCCTGAGAGTACAGATGCAGGGAAACTTAGAGGCAGCACACTTCTCAGTGCATCTTTTCCTACTCTAAAAATCCTATATTTCTCCCTAAAACACACTGAGAGTATTTGCAACCCAGAGCTCTGCATCAGACCCAGGTCAGCTCTTTAATGCCTTTGGGCTGTGCAGCTTTGGGCAAGTCCAGTTTGAGAACGTACAGATTTGGGGCATTCTTCATCTCAGTTGCTGCTCTGGCCAAAAGACATTTTCCTTGGCCAAAAAAGCAGATGCTTCCACCTGGCTCAGGTGATCTCTGTGCACATAAAGGCATCTCAGGTCCTCTTGTCAGTTCCTGCGGTCACAGGACCTGCGTGGAGGAGCAACATGGGGTATTTGAATCCATCAACCCAAGAAGTTTTTGCAAACTACTCTCCAGAGCACACTGCCAAGGCGGACATTAACCAGCTTTACTCTAGGAATTAGAATAGAAACTCTCTTTAAAACTATGACTGTTAGATTTCCGGCTTAGACTTCCCTGCCCCTTTAAGCTAATGTTTTAAAAGAGTAACCCTACTGCTCTGGCAAGAGCCATGATTTACCTTTATACCCATTCGGCACTCTAATTTTTTTTTTTTAATTTTTTTTTTAAGATGAAGAATTACATTATCTCTGTGAAATAACTTTCCTTCTTTAGTTGTTCAATTTGATTCAAGGATTTTTGATTAAGCGTTCAGGGGTTATGAATAAATAAGAAGCAGCAGCCCAGTAATTGGGATATCATTACTCCCTAGTAGCACATTTAATCCTCAGCTTCGCTGCACTGCGTAACCTTTTCCTTCAGTCCTCCTCCTCCTCCTTAATACAACAAAAAAGAAAGAGGGAAAAAAAAAAAGAGAAGGCAATGTCACTGCAAGCTTCACGAGTTAGCATTAAAATGAATACTTTTTAATTTCTCCGGATGAGATGGGGCCCTGTGCTCTGGGACAATGCTGATGGATGACATTTTAATGCAGCCGAAATGTTATTTTTACTGAACCAGGGAAAACTATAAATTTTGCTTCATTGCCACTGATGGCTCTATGCATAAAACTATGGTGGCGCCCATTGCCCATGAATAATCACCTCGGCACGGCAGATGTTGCTTCGTGGGGAAAGCAATTCTTATGCCGCAGAATTGTGGAAAGATTAATTGTCTACAGCTGTTTCATGGCCCACAGCAATCTTGATACATTTATGATAAGTTTAAGAGCTCACTAGAGGCAGCTCCTATTCCCTGTTGTGAGTGAAGGGAAGGGAGGGGGAGCTGAATAGCTTTATTTTGACACCTGGATTCATAGAATCTGTCAGCTCCATTACAGCCTTCATAGAAACCCGACTGTTGGCAGGTTCGGGATGACTGTGAGTGAGCTAAGATGCAGGAATTATCTAGACAGAGATAAAGAAAAGGAGACGGAGAAGAATTATTCAAATTTGTGCAAATGAATTGCTTCCATTTTTCCTCCCTCTGCCAAGTGGAAATTGAACGTAACCCGCTCTGACCTTTCTCTATTAAGTGCTGCAAATTGCAGTAAATGCATAGTTCTGAGTGCCCTAATGAGACAAAGCTCCAGCAATGCCTCATTAATAAGGAAAGTTTGACCTTGCTGGGCAGCCCTTCATTCGATATTGAAAAGAAATAGGAAAAAAAGAAGAGATGACCTGCTGTAAATTTTGAACAATACCTTTGATTTAGTTTGTATATACTCCCAATCAGACACTTGGCAACCTTTTTTTTTCTTTCCTTCCATTTCTGCTATACAAGCAAAAGAGAAGTATTTACTTATTAGGTTTCTCTGTAAATTCATTCTGGTGATTTGTGGCAGGGTTGCACATAGGAAGCCTGATAAAGATTTTTTTAAATAGGCTTTTAGTATCTTCCTGTTCCTGGAAGAATATTGATATCCTCCATTCTGTTCATCTTTAGGTTTTATTTGTTTGTTTTGTATCGTATCTATTTTTTTGCACGTATCTATTATTCTCATTTTGGATGACTCATTCATGGTGAACATTTAATAGAATTTTATTTGATGCTTATCAGGCCTGGTTTGACTTTTTTCATATTCTTTTCTTTTTGTAAATACCATATTGACAAATAAAGGCTGTTCCTTAGAGCTGACTGAGAGATATGAGAAAAGTACTGTATTTACTTTATGTGTTTCACTAAACTTTGAAAGGGGAGGCTTGAACTGTAAGTGCCAAAAGTATTCCTGTTTTCCGAAGCCTCGGTATAACATTTCTTATTTCTATATATTTTGAAGATTCCCCAAAGTGATATGACAATCTTCTTTTTAATGGAAATGCAACACAGGAGGAAACTCCGCTTTCTGTTGAAAGGAATATTTCACTAGAAAAGACGTGGGTTTGAGGGTTTTGAATCAAAAGGATTTTGATTCTTATGCCCTTAATTTTACCATTGTTTCTTATTTTAAATTTGGGATTAGTTATAATTCTTCTAAATACTTTGTTCATGCATTCAAGAAATGCAAACAAACAATGATGACCAATATGTTTGCCCTGTGCTAAAACCTGCTTGTGTCATCTGCATGTTAGACAGTTACAAAATAAATTGGTGAAAATAAATGGGTGAAAAGTTAAGGTCTACTAAGAAAAGATTCATGAACCAAGTAATAGGGCTAAATTTGCAGGATAACTTGAAAGGAATAAGTTGAGGAGGGCTTTGAAATAACTGGAGCCTCAAGGGAGGGGTAGTCAGGTTGGAAGGGAAAAAAATGAAGTCTGGAATTCCACTTTATATTTAAGAATCTGCTGATGGTTTCTGCTGATTTTTTTCTTTATCCTGGTGCATTCTTAATTGAGGTGAGTAACAGAGATGGCTCCTTTATAATGAGCAGTGTATTTGATATATTATTTTTCTTTTCATAGAATATACTCGAGAACAGACTGGTATTTACTCCATATATTGCCAGTTCAAAATATCGCACTAAGTTTCTGAAAATATGTCTTAAAAAGCAGATTACTTGCAAATCAAGCTCTGATAGGTGATGTTTCCAATATTCAAAAGTCAAAACCTGCTGGATAGTTTTCACTGTATGTACCAGTTCCACAGTGAATTTATTTTGTCTGCTTAGGTGAGGATAACTCTTTTTAAATCCCATTCCCACAATGAATGTTTTATACTTAATATTTAAAATGTTCGCTTTTTTAGCAATATTTTCCAACATGACCTTAAAATGTACTTTTTCTGCAAACATTCCTCCAGAAGTAGCCATCTGCTTGAATAATGACAAAGAAGCTGCCCATGCAGCTTGAAGAATTTTGGATAAAAATTCTGGTGTACTTACACTGAGATTGTATAATATTCATTCTCCCTTGGTGCCTTTTGAGGCCGGTGAATGAGACTGATAATCTGTTGCCCATCTCTGTTCTTCAGGATCAGGTATTTCAGTGCATTTCAAAGACTGCAAGTGTTTAATGAAAGATTAATTATGTAAGAAACCTGTTTGCATTTCAAAGTAAGTGCCTCATAAATAGCGGGGAGTAGTATTCTGTATTACTTAGCGAGGAAAATACAATAGTATTTACTCAGAGCAGCAGAAAAAATACCAAACCAATTAAAATGTTCTTTTGTGCAAACTGTCACAAGACTAAAACATGACACGTGATTTCAGTGGATTTTTTTTCCTGCTATAATTAACTTCGTCTTTTGACAACTCCTTCTGAGGCATATATTAATTAGATACGGGATAATGAATGGAGACAACTAGATCACCAGAGTATAAATCAATTGAGGGGTTCTGATGATACCATAAACCACAGGAATAGAGTATGTGCAGTTAATAATAACATCAAAAGACTGTGATTGATTTGAAACTTAGCAATCCTTCCACATTCATTACTATTTTATATAAAGCATAAAAAAGAGTGGTGTTTTATGCACAGACAAGACAATTTTTCTCCCTCTGGATTCTTGGATAATGGAAAAATTGTCAATGTTCACAGTTCAAGCAAAAGGTGCTTCCCACATGAAGCAGGATGGTAGGACCTGCTTGTGGGATCACTCAGAATCCCTGTGACTAAGTACAGTTTGCTGTATTTATTTATATCTTCTACAGACAGATGAGGGCCAAAGTCTCTGATGATTTGAAACGCTGCTACTGCTCTTGGGAATCTACTGAAACTTCACTGCTTTGCCATCAGGTTGTGCCCATGTCAGGCTGTCTTTTTCATAGAGTCCAAGAGCTTCTCCCTAGTGAATGTAGATTTAGTTTTCAGGAAAATAAAAAAATGCATTAAAGTATGCTCAAAGTATATAACAGCTACTAAACTTTATTTATCAATGGGAATGTTTAATCTGAATTAATAGATTTTTTTTTTTCAAACATCACACACCTGGACAGTATATCTGAACCAAAATATATTATCTATGTTATTAAATAGTTTTGAAAATTGCATATGAATGTATATACTCCTGTAAATTAGCATTGGAGCACAGTGCCTCTCTGGGTAATATTTATCATACTCACCACTTGTGCAATGTTTTCCACCGAAAATTTCCTGGACGTGGGAAGATGAGGAAGATGAACATTTTGGTTCCTAATTCTGTTAGCTGCACTGCGATGACATCAGGAGTGTCTTTATGAAAAGATTTTCAGGGAGTTGTTGCTCAAAACCTTGTTGATTCTTAATAAACATCATCAATAAACATCAAATGCATGCCCAGGTACCTTTGGGTGACGAAGCACAGTTTCGTGAAGTACAACTGGAATATAGCTCTGAAATTGCATGCCATCTAGCCGGGAAAACTGCTCCGTGACTTTGACTATGTGATCAAATGCAGCTTTAAGGAATCCAGAATGAGGTTTGGGGATTCTCCAGCTATCTGTGAAGGGTTCTGGAAGGAAAATCTCTTCCTCTGGCTCCCCTGGGAGAAGGACAGGTCATCTCTGTGCGCACTCCTAACCTCTGAGGGGAACCAGGTAGGGCTCCAGCACGTGCAGCTGCTCCAGGATGTAAATCTGCGACTAAAAGTGTTCAGAAAGGGATTTCCAAAGCCGCCGTCTCATGGGTAGCACGGAAAGACCGTCAAATATACAGCGTAGTTCATTCAGCAGCATAAAAGAAGGAGCAAAGACTCCAGGAATTTTGGGGTTATGTTGGCCTTTTCATGCTCTACATTCATTTCAAGAACAATGCTGTTTATATTTACGTTGCCATTATAATTTCATAGGCATAAATCTGAAGTAACTAGTTATTCCTGGAGCTTCCCTCTCCCTGTCGTCGCACCTGAGAGTCCTAAAACGAATGTGACTGCAGGAGGCTTGGGCTCAAATTCTTTGTATTACCTTAAGCTGGCTTCCATACCCACAGACAGACAAAATCACCAGGTGCTTTTAAATAAATAAATAAACCTGAGCATCTAAAATGTAAAGGAGCTGCTGAGGCTTTTGCTTATAAGTAAATCACATTTTGAATATCAAATCCTGTTTATTTGCTGGAGCTTTTGGCACATTTTAATACTGCCATGCTAGCATTTTAAGTGTATTTTTGTGAGGCCTCTAGAGCACGGTCGCCGTTAGGCCCCACATAAATAACATTTACTGTTATTATCATTGTATGTCGTATTCACTCTGTTTCGCTACCATTAATAAACCATTCCGGCAATGTTGTCGCAATGTATAACATTAGCAAGCGGCCTCCTCTGGGACACATATAAGCGAATACTTAATATTCTGGCCATTCCCTGGGCCGTCTCTTCTCAGGCATGAATACTACAACATGTTCGAAGTTCTCTCCCTCTCTCTCTATATATATATATAAACATATAAAACGCTTTGGCTGTGTGAAGATCAGAACACCTTACAACACTGTAGCTCCTCGGTGGCTGCTGCTGTCCAAATGGAGCTATATTAGAGAACAGTAAATTAGTTCCCCTCTAATCTTGACGGTTATTTTGCTCCCCTCCTGGGGTGATTCTATCTAAAAGATAGATAAATGAAAAAAATAAATTTACTAAATGCTCGCCCTTGGGGGGAGAGCAAACTCCGAAGCTCAGGGCTGCTTCCCGAGGGCTGCGCTAATTGGCATTAAGGATCTCTACCTGGTAAATATCACCCTTACTAGCTTAGAAAGCAAAACCAATATGTGACCTTTTTTTCTTTTTTGGTAAATAATTGGACTAGAGAAACCCGTTATGCTTAAAATTGTGCTTAAAAAAAAAAAAAACCTCCCTGGGCACTTTGCCAAAATGAAACATTTGGGATATGGATGATGTTCTGAATGCAGAAAATGAAGAGGAGAGGAGGCTGTACCTCTGTGCAAGAGCCTGAGCCTAAGCCTGGGTCTAAGCCTGGGCCTAGTGCGGGCTGAGGGCTCGCGGCGCCATTTTGCGCTCCCTGGACCCACAGGCCTGGCAGCCATTTTGTGAGATCCCCTTGGGAGGAGGGTCAGGCCGCCATGCCTGTGCCCTTGTGTGTGCGATGGGGAGGTTTTAAACACTTCTGCCCAGACTGGTGAAGAGCTGATCTTACCTTTAGGATTAGCTCAATCCTAAACTGCCTACTCAGCTCTGGAAAGGGGAGCAGGGGTTCCCCCCGGCTCCTCTCCTCTGCTCCACCTCGCGGCTCCCCTCGGCAGCTGGAGGAGGCGAGTCCATAAGGCTCCTGGGCAGTCAGTGATGCACCAGATCCCTTCCCGATGGCCCCCGTCATCCCCGCTCGTGCACCCAGGCTAGACATTTCATGTCGGTAGGATGTTGTCTCCTTCTTTGGTATTTTTTCTTCCCTCGTGAACCTCTGTGATACGGCTCTCACTGTCCTGCCGTGGTTTGTTATTTTTACCTTCCTTTTTTCTTCCCAGCTTTCCACGCGGCGCTTTTCGAACCGTCTGTGTTGAGATAAAGCAGCTGGGCGGCAGGAGAGCAGGGCCAGCTCGGACCCTCGGTGGGACGGCAGCAACCCCAGGGCAAGGGGGCGGCCGCAGCCCCGACAAGGATTCAGGTGGGAAAGGACACGGGCTGCTGAAGCCTGTGGCTTCTCTTCTTTTTCACATTAAAACCACAGGGCTTGCCCACGTGTCCTGTTTTTCTTTCTTTCTTCCTGGGGAGGTAAAACGGCGCTGACAGCAGCCACTGATAGAAAGGGGAGACCTTCTTCTGCAGAGACCGTGCCCATTCCCACCTTCACTGCTGCAGTTTGGATCCTCTATAGGGACTGCAGAGTGGTGGGACCTGATTCCGTGTCTAAAAGGTAGGTGTTTCCATATGTGCATATTAAATGTCAAGTAAGACCGGCTTGGCGGTAAGTATCTTATATTTAACAGAGCTTCATCAGGACAGTAATGCATTTCAAAACATTTTGGATGTAATACATCTTTTACATTCACAGCTATTTCATACAAGTGGTATAGAAAATTAATACACGTTTTTTTGGCAGAGGGCCTGTTTCTGTGTCAGGCATACAGTATTATTCTGTTGCCAAAGGAAAGCAGGAATTGCCACATTACTGTAAAAAGAACTTTGGCTTAGAAATGTTAAGACCACTGGAAGCCGCCAGTGACTCTTCCACTGAAGAAAACATGGGAAGAGGGATCACATATCTCCATTGGTTTTGTGTGCGCCCGCTGCTGCATCCTCACTGACCCAACACATCACTCGCAGAAATCCCAGGGCAGTGTGTAGGCCTCATGTTGCTTTTTGTGCTTATTTTTTTCTATTTTCAGTCCCTTTTCAATTTGGGACTGACTTTGGTAGGGAAGTGCACTGTCATAAATAGACACCTCGAGTGGTAACAGTAGCCCAGGCAATCAGGAAGTGACCTGTAGCCTTTCCGAAAGCTCCTCCCTTGCTTGGGCCCATGCGTAGAGATCAGAGAAGATGTTTTAAGTCCTAATAATTACAATGATGCATATATACATTCCATATCCTAACTTAGTACTTCTTCTAAAACTTAATGCAGCATCTTTCAAAATATCTAGATGGTAGCATTAACAATTGTTTTAGGGCTTCATGCAAAAATCTTTTCAGGGTTTATCTTGTTTTTTCGGGATTTTAATGACAGCTGAACTTTCCTGCAGCTCGTCACTGGTATTTTTGGAAGCTGTGAAATCCCCACTTGACCTTCATGATAGTTGCTGACTGAAGCATTTCCAGGAACGGGGTGGGAATGGTAAAGAAGGAGGATGGGGCTAGAGGAGGAAAGAGAGTGAGTAGAAAAGATTAGTGAAAGCAGCTCATCAAAGTCCACTCTTGGCTGCTACCTGTTGATAGTGAAGAGAAGATGAATCACCAGCTTAGGTCTGTGACAGCTTTTCTGAGATGAGAAAAAAGGGGACCAGTAAATGCATGCAGCTTTCTTCCATCATCCCTTTAATAACCTGTAATATTGTAGCAGGATATTTTTGTCACACCAAATCTGATTGATGGTCTTGGCTATAAGACATTACAAGTGTAGAGTAAATTGACCAAACACCTAAACATACAAATTATTAAAAGGAGGGGGAGCAAGCTTGGGCCTCCTGGGGAAAGCAGGCAGGCTTTAGTTAAGATGATCCCATTTCCAAGTGCAATTTATAGTCTATTGACTTGCAGCAGTGTCTTTTCAGATGTGAGGAAATTGTCATACATTGCAAATGAGAAGCTGTTTTGACATCAGGATCGCAGAGAGTGCCAGGAAGAAATGATATCAATGCCTGGTCTGTTAAGGTTAAATGAAGTTGCATTGTTGCCAGCAGATAGGCATTCATTTCCTTTTCTTCCCTGCCTGTCCCTGTGTACAATTACTGTGATTAGGATGAGTAACAATGTGCTCCTGACACCCATTGTATTGACAGCTTGCCTAGTTTTTTTCTACTCAAGTGGCACTAGTCATTACTTAAACACTTGGATATTTTGACAGGGAAGATCCAAGCCTGCCAGTCAAGTGTATCAATGACAAGGAGGCCTTTGCCCCTGGACACATACCTCTGAATTAAAGCAGTCAAAGCCATTGCTGCTGGAATATGATGAACCTCTCTGAAAATAGGGCACTAGCAAGTCAGGAGATACACGGATGTGCCTTTTGCCTTCTTCACAATTTACTGCTTACTTCTTTGTCTTAAATGTTGTGAAGTTTTGAAGGAAAAAGGAGAATTACAAAATCTTTTTTTTTTTTTGAAGGGAAAAGAGTTGAAATGGTTGAGGCTTTTATGGTGGAGGGCAGTTTTGATTCCAAATACCCTGGGAAATGTGATGAGTCAGCATGGTGGGGATGCCTGAGCTGGCTAATGAAATAAGAAGGTGTCCCAAGTTCTTGCCGAATTCACCATTTACACGGGAGTCAACCTCTGCGGCTGCCTTGTGAGTATGGCAGTGCTTGGACCCACTCTTGGACGAATAACAATTCAGAGTTCAGCAGGTTGGACAGTGCCCACTAGCCTGCCTTGTTAAATCCATGGAGTGCTCTCAGGTCTTTTTCCAAATATGTCTTTCATATCCTTCAAAAGCAAGTAACTGTGCCACATTTCCTTGACTTTTTCCATTTAGGAGGCTTTGATGATAATTTCTGTTCAACTAGGGACAAATTTGAGGAAGAAAGTACCTTTGTACAAACTGAATCTGCAGAACTTAATATAAAACTAGTATACCTAGATCAGGAGAGAAAGCAAATCACCTAGGAATTTTTACGTGATCTCCTTGGACACCTGGTCTACTTGGACACCCCAAATCTGCTGGGGGCAGATCCAGTTGCTTAAATATTAGTATTCTAGAGAGCTGTAGGGCTTTGCAGAGGCCGTTACTTACACGAATACACATACAGAAACATAGTTCAATGGATTATTTTCAGAGCTACTAAAGTAATACTGTGCAACACATTGCTGGATTTTGCTAACACCCCCTTAGACTTCCCCCCTTCTCTCCACCCCTCCTCCTCCCACTCCTGTGATAGATAATTAATGAAAGGGATTGCAGATTCCTATTGGAATCAGAAGGAGTCTAAACTTTACTGGAAAATCAATTATGTAGTAGGTGAAGCATCCCCATAATGTTCAGCAGAAAATGTGCTAACATCCAGATCACTACATTGGAAAACACATTTATCATGATTTCCAGGATAGCCTTAGCCCAGTGCGTCACAAGAGCAACCTCTGAACTCTCCTGAACCAAACAGTCAAATGGACAACTCTGCCTACTTAGCATTTTAAAATCTTGCTGCTTTTCCGAGCCTATGGGGTTTGATAAACATTGCTTGTAGAGGAGCTTTTTTGCCTGGCCTGTTTCTTTGACTCATAGCTCTGGAAAGGGCTTCATAATGGACACTACTGTTTTAGACAGCGATTTGCCTCAGGAAAAGCTGAGTATTAAAAATAATTTGGTGCCTATAGCATTAAGTATATACACCAAATTAAAGCTTCTGGTAGTCCCATCGGCTTTCTTTATATGCTTTTTTCTTTACTTTGCCTGGTTTTTAACTTTTCTATTGCACTTAATCATGGAAAAGATTACAACAGCCTTGGTCTAGGTGCTGTACAAATAGCAGGCCATAGAAAGTTAGTCCTTTCCCTGAACTATTTACAACCTGTAAAATGCGTGTGTACACCTGAGCAAATGGCTGTAGCAGAGTCATGTGAGAAAGCCGTAAATTGCTTGGGGTCAAACCTAGTCTTACCTTTGCCTTGCTGACGCTTTGGAGAGCTAACAGCTCTGGCACAGACCTGCAGGTGTGCACAGAAAGCAGATTTCACAAATAAAAACCACATGAAGCTCAGACAGTGCCTCAACTGCCATGCTTGTTACCCCAGTTACGTTCCTGCAGGGACTGAAGGAACTGCGGAAGCCTAGGGTAGAACTGGCCTTTCAGAAGTGCTGCTGCCCACTCCTCTGTCCCAAACAAGCTCAGCCACGCTTTTATCGTTCCTGATGGATGGATGTCTGATTAAAGTTAAAGATTTCCTTTCCTGGAGGCTTCACAGGCTGGCCAGGCAATATATTACAGGGCTTCATTATCCTTTCCATTAGCTGGAAACCCCCCAGAGCATTTTTTTTTCCTTAATGTCTAACTTTGTTTTCTTTGGCTGCAGGTTACAGCCTTTCCTTCTTGTCTTATCCACTGTGGATACGGAGAACAGGTTATTCCTTTCCTGCCTGCATCAACCTTTAAACATATTTCAGGACTGTTATGTCCCCCATGCACATTATCCTCCTCAGGCATGTATCTTGTGATGCATATTGATTTCATCCATGTGATTGTCCTCTCTGCAAAGACAAAATTGGTTTAATGGTATTTTTTAACCACTTCTAATGATACGTAAGCATGCAGAGCACACAGTGTGTCTCCTTCCATAGTTGGAAAAGCAAGAGCAGACAATTTGAAAGAGTAGAGCTTCCCACAACCTCATCAATACACTGGTATCTTGTGACTTTGTTCTCAGTGGCAAACGGAGATGGAATGAACACTCAGGAATATACCTCAGGTCTCCTATTATTATTATTACTAATTATAGTCTTGATAAAATTCACTGGCTAGGAAAAAAAGAAAAAAGGATATGGTCCAAGCTGGTACTTTATTTTTAATGAATGACATAAAATGGACTATTTCCTGGCCTGGCAGTGAGAGAAAATAGCAAGAGACCTAAAAAGATAGTTTGACTTCAAATTAATTTGTAATGAATTGCAATATATTGAGGGAACAATGTTATTAAAATGGTGCCACTTCTGGTGTTTCTCTCAGACAGATTAGGTGGTAAACACACACTGGTAAAATTAGCCCTAAGACTGAGCCAGTTGAGGGAAAGTATGGACAGAAAACCTTTCTCCTCTTTTCCAGTCTTTTTTTCTCTTTTTTTCTCCTCAATAAAAAGGTGTTCCTTGACTAAAAGCTATTAAAATCTTCTAAGAAACAATAGCAGAGCACTTTTCTATTAGTGTACAATATCTGGACCTGCCATAAACATATTTACTCAAAGGTGGGAGGGAATGTGGTTGCTGAAATTGTGTTCCTCATAGATAATGTGAACACAGCTAAAAGGGATGGTCTTTGGCTAGGGGCAAAGCACATCCAAGGGCTCCTCTGCCGTACATGACGCTTGAAAAGAAAGCTGAACCACAGAGATGGATGACAAATCTAGGCAGGGTCCTCTCTTTTGTCCCACACTGCCCTTCAAACTTAGGTGTCGGAGTCATTTGTCCCAAAATGCTGTAATCTCACACTGATTTGGTTGGTGAGAAACTAAGCTCTGCCAAAAACTAGTCAGGAGTTTGTGCTCATTGCTGTCTTTTATATGATTGTATAAAATGCGATTTTTCAGCTCATAGGTTGAGCTGAGACTTGAATTCCTCCTTGCTGGTCTGAAGGGAGAACAGGCAAATAATTTTTTATTGTCAAGTTAAGCAGCAAACTGGTCTGTAGCTTCTGCTGCCGCCTCTGGCTGATAGAGTTATTTCCTGGATAGGCAGTAAACAAACCCGCCCGCAGCACCCAAGGGAGCTGAGCGCCTTTAAGCATTCTTTACATGCCTGGCAAAGGGTTGCCTGTAGCAGTCAACAGTCTTGGGGGAAATGCTAAACATGGATATCTTCATTACTTTTCAATTAAGCAGCAAGTTTATAGATTACAGGAAACCCTTGGTGGGTTGGGAGGTTGAACTGTGAATTTAACTCTCAGGAATCCACATCACGGAGAGCTTCTCCCTGTAACGGTAACATTTAGGGGAAGGATCCCAAAGACATGAGGGAAGGAGTGTGCTCCTGAGAGCTGCAAGAAATGCCTTGGAATGAGCTTTATCCGGCACTCTGGTGAGTGGTGAGGACAGGAGGATATGGAAACAGAAAGCCACAGTCACAGGTTGTTCTCATTTTTCTGCTTTCCCTGATGAAGTCAGTATTTTCTTGTGCTAAGCCATACGGTGCCAAGATTCTCAAAGCCAAATAATTGTGGGGTGCCTCTCAGGGCAGCTGGGTGAGGGGTTTTGACAGTTCTCCCTTTGGTTATAGAGAGGAATATCCTTCTTTGTGGAAGGGGAGTAGGAAGAAAGCCTTTGTACCCAGTATGCTCATTGCAAGCTACAGGTTTATGCTGTCTCCATCACTTTGCAGTGCTGTGGCATATGTGTGGAACTGGACATTTGCATCTCCCAGACCACTGTATGGCAATTACAGCTCCTAGGAAAGGTTAATCAGTTAAATAAACCAAATAAGGGCAAAATGGGATAAAGAGACCAAATACGTGTTCTATCTGGTCAGTGTTAGAATGGAATGAGCTACTGCATAGCTGTGTATGCTGCACAGAAGCATCACAGAGGGACGCATAGGAACCACAAACACCACTGTTCACTTGCCTGATAAATAATATCTCAAATAACGTTCCATATATAAAAGGAAAGAGCTCCATTAACTTCACCGACCACACAAAAGTAAATGCCTTAAAGGTTAAGGAACAACTATTAAAAATGTGAGGTGCCTTCAATTTATATTTCTGAACTTTATGCCCATTATAAAGTGGAAGATGTCTTATAATTATGCCAACAACAATTAATTAACACGAAGAACTCCAGAATGATTGAATTAACAGTAAAATCATGGTAAGGCTCCACTTTGTCTTCAGAGTTTTAACAAATAATTTATTATCCAGTAAATGCTTAGACTTAATCACATACTTTGGAGCAGTCCCTATTTTTTCCTTCTCACAGTTTTAATCCCGTGTTCACAGCTCTGCTGGCCCTGCTGATTTCAGCAGAGCTCTGCTTGAGATCCGGAGGTCCGGGTGGAGCCGATTCCAAAACTTGCTGCCTTGCTGGAGAAAAAAACATTTATTTCCGCACTGTATCCTTTGTGTAATGCAGTGTGTGTTTAAGATGATCCTGTGCTAAAGTACCCTGGACAAAAACAGTTACGAGCCTGATCATAACTCTGCCGATCAGACATTTGTCTGCCTGTCATCAAAGTGATCCGGTAGGTTTTGCTTTTGTTCAGCAGAACGGACACAGTGAATTCTTCTTTTGGATTATTCTGATTTTCATTTTTACAGCTCTTTGACATCATCCCCAAGATAGAAGTGCCATGTAATGAAAACGGGCTCATTCCTCTACATCTCTGCCTGCTTTCTGTGCTTTTGGTCCACAAGTCATTTAGGGTTATGACTTCCCTGACTGCAGGGGTGGAACAAATAGTCCTTTTAACAGGGGGGCTGATAAAGTCTGGCTCTGTGTGGGTCTTGGTCTCAAGAATGTGCTTCTGTGTGGAGTCTGAAAAGAGTCCAAGAGCGTTTGCGCCCCTGACGGCGCGTTCATGTTGCAGCTTTGATCTCCCCCGGGGCGCCGTCAGATGCTTGAGCCCTCCCTTTCCCTCTGTCCGGCCACCCAACTTCATCAGGCTGTGGGAATTTTATGTCTCTGAGGCCTCAGTCTGTCCCTCGGAGCTGGTCCGAGTTCATTTTTGGCTTGAAAAGTTACCAGGGAGGGACATAAAGACAACATGATGGCAAATGTCTTGTTTCTTTAGGAAACTGAGTATATTAACAGCGAAGCCCCAAACTAGTGTTTCTACATAGAAACAGACAAAATGTTTCTATAAGAAACATTAAGAGTTCAAGTTTTAATATAAGGAGGTGTAACTAACACTTGTGTGTTAGTTACACCTAAAAAATCCTCTTACAGAAATATTTTTAAAATATGTATAGAAAATAAAGCTAGAATATCCAAGTGTGTCTCTTTTTTGATCTAGAATATATGACCTTATTGCATTTATATACATATACACACACATATATATATAATATATATGTGATTATTGAATTTGTAAATCAGGGATAATGGTCTTTAATAACTCTACAGAATAGTTTGTATCTGCCAGACATCAGATTTGAGTCCTGTCATCGTTAGTCCTGGGAAAAGTTCTGCTGGTTAGGTAGACTGGGCAGTTTAATGCTTTTTTTTCCCCCTTCTTTATCCATAAAGTCCTTCCTTCCTCTAGAATTTACCAGAGAGGAGTGGTTGCAGTGAAAATTCAATTCAACTGAGTAATTTTTGTGTCATTAATATGCAGTGAGAAGGATGCATTTGCTTGTGTTTGAAAACCTGACCGTTGCGCTTGCTGCCAGCAATCGCGCTTCCTTTTGGTAAAGCTTGCACAGCTCTCTGCGGTGAGCTGTTCCTCTCACTTAAACTTGTGTAATTAATTCCACCAAGTCCTGTCACAGAAGGAAAAAGAGAATTTCAGATGTGGGTTCTTCAAAGGTTTACGTGTTGCAGTCTCTTTGGCATGCCTTTAGACAGCTTGTTGCCCTTCGATGGCATCGACGATGGCTGTATGATACTAATAGACCAATATATATATAGTATATCACTTTCTGTGGAATGTCCTTTTCCAGCAGAGGTTGGCTGGCTGTTGAATGGTGATCAGTGAGAGCAGAGGTAGAGCAGGGTACCAGGAATGAACGCGCACGCCTTGCTGAGGAAGCTGTGCGACAGGCTGACACTTGTGAAAGGGCTGTGCGGGGATGGGCAGTGTCCCCTTTCTGTCACTTGGGAACCCATTGAGTTTCAGAAATTAATTCCAGACTAGGGTAACCGTAATGGTCACATCTGCTGTTACAACTGCTGAAAAAGCAAAACCAAACCAAAGGGTTTCTACTCTATTCCAGAATGGAGAGGAAAGGAATGTGGCCAGGATTTTACAGAAGAGTGGCGACCTTCGCAGGAGGCTCGATCCTATGTACAGCGGCATGGATGGGAAGCATTCAAGCATCCAGCTAGTGCCTGTGCTGGTTCCCTGCACAGAACTTGTAACTGTGGCTTGATTGCTGGTGGAAATGGAGGAGGGGAGGTGCCAGGTCAGTTTATTCGACAGACTCTTGACAGGAGTGGCACCTCTCTTGTGAGCAGCGCTGCTCAGCTCATGCCCTGCAGCCTCTTTTGGAGCAGATGAAATGCAGTCTGTGCTTTCTCCATCTCACTGTTCTCTGGCAATTCAAAATTGTTATTTTCTGAACATCAGGCGGCCTGGGAGGTCCAGCACTAGGACACAAGAGTGCGGACTAGTGATAAGCAAACGTACAACTTAATGCTTCAGGCAAGTGTTATCCCCATTTATCTACATAAAAATTTAATGAGGGCTATTGGTGCCCAGTGAGAGTAGGATTTACCTCCCTGCTTAGAGCAGGATTGCACATCCTTTGGAATAAACAACATTATTGTTTTACCTTTGGGAAATCGATGACTGAGGCGTCCTACAAAGTTTTGTTTTGCTTTATAAAGGGGTGTGCATGGGGAAAGAAAAGCTGCCTGTTGAAAAGGAGAAGGAAACGGCTGTTTTTCTCTAGGTGTTTGATCTGACTGACAGCCCCTGTCTGAACTTACTAGTGATTTGCCGTTTCATTAGCTGCCAGGTTTTCAATTTCTGCCTCTTGGAAGTTACACCGCTTTGAACAAGTCCCCACAGTAATTGAATTTGCCACAGAAATAGAACAGTGGAAAATTTCATTTTCTTCCCGGCGTGAAGGCAAGCAGGCGGCTGCGTATTCCTGCTGGACTGCTGCTCCTAGCTCCTCGGCCTCCTCCTACCCCTTCCCCCCAGTGCGTTTGCTGGCGGCCCCCACCATCCACACAGCCCCAAAAAGACCTCCTTCCCAATCAGCTCTCAGTGCATCCGCCTGTCGCTTTGTAATTTTCTTCTAAATGCCTTCCACAAATAATGGTTTTCAAAATGAGCATTAACAGGCTTGATTACATGAAATTGTCCTTTTAATTTACACCAGGATTCTATTGATCACACAAGTGCAGATTAAAGTGTTCAATGAAGCCCATGATGAGGTATTAACCAGCTAAGGGTCCTCCAGGGGCCGCCAGGGACAGCCAGGAATATGCTAGAAGTGTACAGTTATTTCCCCATAATGAAGTGGCACTATGCGAAGGCATGAATCGCTGGCAGGAAGAATAGATCGGAGATGATGAGCTCTTCAAAGTCATTTCTCGCTCACTCATTCAGCCTCATGCCCAGATCCTCTTGCGATTCTTCTGCATTACTTGTCATGAAATGCCAGGATTTACTTAGCCAGCTGATGCAATTTTTATGACCTTATTGCTTTCTCACCATGGTAATAGTTTTGAATCAATTTATCAATCCAGCAGTGCCATCAGACATATTGCCCTGAAGATCAAGTCCAGGTCATTCCATCAATTCACTGAGGTTTACGAAGATAGAGAAAAAAGCCAGGCCGTGCGGGCTATCAACTTCAAATGGCTTAGTAAACATGCTGCTGCTTTAACTGCTTCACTTCTGTCTCCAGCCCGGCCGGCTTGTAAAAACACGCCACCCTCCTCTTCTCTCCCTGCATTTCAATTTTAGAAGTATTAGGCATGCAACAAATAATCTAGAGAAGATCTGGTGGAGAACTATCCAAAGTTTCCAAGCCTGCCAGCAAATCAGGAAATGGCAGGTAGTTTGTGTATATTTTTTCCAGCCTTGCACTGATGAACCTGCTGCTTTGCATCAAGGGCGGGCAACGGCGTGGGGCAGCGGTGAAGAAATGAAGCTGACGTTTGCACATAGGACTATAATCTAGTGAACACTGAGCTTCCCCCTGTGAAATGCCTTGGTCAAACACAGGGGATGTTTCTGGTGTCTGAAGATATTTCCATCCTGTAGACGGTTGATGGTCTCTGCAGAAATCAGTGCGGGTTTTGCTAGAAGGCACAGAATTAGGTTCTAGGTGCAACTAGTTAGGTTCTGGGTGAAACTAACAGCCGCTGGGCACCTCTTGCCATCAGAGCGATGGGATAAGCCTGGCTGAGAGCTTCAGTTAGAGCAGAGCTATTCCCAGTTAGCCAGAAAGGCAGCAACAACAACAACAAGGACCTTGTATTTGGTAGTAGGAAAGTCAAGGCCAAGAAGCAGCTCAAAGCTGTGGCTTGAAAGGCATGAGGGCCTTCAAATACTTGTTTCTAAATGCCATGAAGCCACGACCTGCAGGGTCGCCGTGCCAGTCCTGTGGGCTGCTGGCGTTCCTGCCGGGTGACTGCATAAGCAGAACAGCTGTTCCCATTAGCAAAGCAGGTTCAAATTTATACTTTAAATAAATAGTGGTTCATAAAAAAAATACGGGACAATGACAACCCTGGAAAAAGGTAGTAATTTAAATCATGAAAAATTAATCAGGGAGTGATACATTATTTTTTAAGCAAAATGTGTTGCAGTAGGAAAAAAATCCCGTGGCTTTAATTAATTCTGCTTAGCATTAATAGAATAAGGTCAGGCACACCAAAAACTGTTGAATAAAGCAAAAATGTGTGCAAGATATATTCTCTGGTGTTATTCATAATGAAGAAGGGTTATCTGGTGGTCAATACAGCACCATTATTTCTAAGTTAGAGGTACAGCTGCTGAAAATATACAATGGCTATAACAACTCACCTAACCAGATTGGGAGAAAGGGTTCACATAAAAAGTATTTTATGAAATGATCCTCCCATTTAGGTGGTCACAATTTATGTCTATTTCTAATTCTTCAGTGCCTTTGGTTTCGTTCAGTCCAAAATAAGGAGCTTCCCAGAGTGAATGAACCGCACAGTCTACTTGAGCAACCTCTAACTGACAAGAATACACGTTTTTGCGTCACTTCTTGCTAAAAGCTCAAAAAGATTTGTAGCTATGCAGAAAGAGAAGCTGTAAGCTGTTGGGCAGCAAATGGAAGCATGTTGTTTAGAGTCAGAAACAGTATCTCAGATGGCTTTATTTATGTACCAGGTTTGCGGAAGTACTCTTTTTTTTTAAGGGAAAAAAGTGCTTTGACAAGGTACAGAAACACAGAAGATACAAAGGAGTTTTCCTCTGCAGTTCAGGTTGTAGCTTTGTCTTGTTTATTCCAGAGCCTGGACTAGGATTCTTCGTGGTGCATAGGTCTTTGGGGAAGGATTCCCCTCTGCAACACGAGACACATACATCAGCCAGCTACCCAAATGCCTTTTAGACTTAACAGAGAGAAAAAGAGTGCTCAGAATCATGATCTGTCTGATGTGTTTCAGATGCCTAGTTTAAATTCCCTGGAGTCAGCTAGCAGGGGCTCGAAGGGCAGCTGAGATGAGTCCAGGTAAAGCACTGGTGGGACCCTGAGGGCACCTGCAGCCTCAGTCACCCAGAGAAGTCTCACTTGCCCCTTGTCTCTGCTAACAGGCTGTGAGCCCCACTGAAGTGCAGAGGAGAGGCCTGGGCCTGCTTTGCTCCAGCAGCCTGAGTGGCTGCTGCAGGCTTGGCTCAGGGACTCTATTTTTGGGTGCAAGCCCTAAAATCTGCTCTGTGGCCCTCACTGAGGTGGGAGATGCCGTGCTGCGCCGTACCGCGTACAGGTCTTTGCTCCCCTTGCGGCTCCTGCCCTGCTGCGGGTGCTACTGCTCTCCTGGGTGCTGCCTGCTACTTACTGACCTGTCTGTCCTTCAGGCCAGGGGGCTAAGGGCACTCATGCTCCTGTGGGTGCCTTGTGGCAATGAGGACCTTCAAGAGCTTTTACATTTCATCTAGGCTTACAGAGTAAGATTTCAATGTGTATTTAAAAATGCCTATTACTTGGAGCATTAAGTCTTCTAGAAAAGCAGTGTGTGAATAGCTTTAGCTAATATCTCTGTTAATGTATAATCATACTTCTATAATAACATCTAAACTGTTAATGGCTTCTTTTCTCATGTTTTATGTGTGCAGTTTAGAGGTTCAGCTCTGTGAGTCCTGCCCAGCCCTTGCTGGGCCAGGCATGCAGTTACACAGTTGCTTTTAGGTTCCTTAGAGCGCTGTCTCAACTTGTTCTCTCCAGGTTTGAAACTGAAGGGATAAATAAAGCAGGCCACTCTTTCAATTCATATATTGCTTTCAAATGGTTTCCAGGATGGTTATTTCATTAAAATATGCATTGCAGCCTCTGCGTGGTGCTGTCTCTTGTAATAGGGTGCAATGTGATCAGTGAATAAGGCCCCCTCTGCTAGCATAGTGTTGTATCTCTGAGGAAGCTCCACCTCTCAGGAAGGCTAGCTAGAAGATACTATGGATGAGGTTTTTTTATTGTGTTTACCTTATTCTGTGTAATATTTCAGGTCAGTATTCATGTTGAGGTTCTTCACCTCTTGAACAGAGAGTTGGTTAAGCCGTAGAGCTGCACAGATGAGGAGTTTATCTATGACTGAAGTTGTACCTGGAGCGAGGTCTTTATTCTCTTTCATATGAAAGGGGTTGTCCCCACTTTTGTGTGCGAGTGGGAGCTCTCCTGATGAGATTCAGCATGATTTGCCCTTTTAATTCATTCACTGAAGCTGCAAGCCAGTCTTTCTGATGTAAGATTTAATCCCCATAGAGGCCATTGCATTGAACTGTGGCCTTATTGGGTGTATTAACCAGGAGAAGTAGAGATAGTCATCAAGGAGGAAAGTGTATTTATATGTATGTGGCTGTAATGAATAATAGCTGAAAGGGGGATGCAAAAGAAATATATAAGGATCTTTGGGAGGTTTTTGAGTAACAGTTCTCTAAGCACAGTTAAAGCCAGTGTTAGGGCTTTAACTCGGGGTGTATCATAGCCCATTTTAAGGAAAGTGAACAAGAAGAACTCTTTAAAGAAAACTCATCAGTGCTTCCTTCTGACAGCAGGTGTTGTACTCCTGCCAAGACATTTTTACTATGAAGTCGGTTCGGCATCAAAGATGTAAATGATGCATGGGATTTCATGGCTAGCTCTGCGGTTTAAATGTTATGACTGATCAGGGGTAGAAGAAATGCCTTTTCATTTCGCTGTGATAGCACAGGAAAGCCTCACATTGTGTGCAAAGAAACTACTGCGTTTTTCTGCACTTTTTTCCCCCTTTATACCACACATCTAAGTTTTTCTCCCACTGTGCAAATAGTCCAGTCTAAACAATAAAGCACCATAGGCAGACTGTACAAAGAGCAGTCCAGTTTCCATGTTTCTTTGCCTGTGAGCCACGATCTTTGATAATTTCCTTAAACAGATCGGTGAAGCTTTGCAACCCAAAGAAATGTTGTCAAGGAGGAGATGGCCTTCGCATGAGGTAACCTTCATGAGTCTCTCTAACAAATATCCCCGGGGCAAATGCAGATGGGTGTGTTTAAACTTGCTTTCTTCATGGCTTAACTAAATTAAAAGCAGAAGTCATTCTAATATAAGCTAGGTCTCCAACTGAAGCACGACGTGGGCCCTTGTGCTGGAGTGGATGTGGCCAGAGCTTAAAAGTGTAACACGTGACTGTGCTACAGACATCCAAGGCATGGAATAGCGTCTCTCTGTGCTCAAAGGAGTAACAGCACAAAGGAAAGGATTTCTGTGACTTGCTGGATGAGCATCCATCTCCTCACCTTCTTATTGAAGTGGCTGGTGCCTTCCCACACTGTGTAGGCCTGTGTAGCTCTTGGAGGCAGCTGAGGGATCACATCACCATTGGGACTGATTTGTCATCTCCTATTTCTGTAGCTTGTAGCTGTAATGGGAATATGTGGGGTAGAACATTGTTTATGTGAGGCTTACAGTAAGAAGGGTGTGTGTTTGAGTTAGTACGGGAAAAATTCCTGTTTAAAATCAAACATCTGGCTATGACCAGAATGACATTTCCTAACAGCAGATTCAGTGTTAAAGGTATATATTTATAAATACTAGGTAGAATTGGACATGTGGGGATTTAGCTCTACCTGATATTTATGAAGTGTTAAGGTTTTATTTGGGTAGAAATTTGGTAGTTATCAACACGAGGGCCATTTGTAAAGTTTGAAAGTAAACTGATAACAAATTGGAATGCTATTCATTTTGTGCTGCCTTTGCTGCTACCTGACTTGCCCAGCGTGCGATTCTGAGCGCTGCTCGACATGCACCTTGTGCACCCCTTCCCACGGCTCCTTTGGAGTTGTCAGGAAAGGCAACTAGCAACCTTGTCTCCAAGGGATCTTCTTTTGAAGCAGTGTATAAATCCCTCAGTCCTAGAATGTGTCTGATGGTTATGCATCTCTTAAAGTTGGAACTTTAACTGAGAAAGTTGTCGGTCACAAAAGCAGTGTGTTCTGGTGAGCTTAGTCTCACATAAGCAATAATTTTGTAGTTCCACCCGGTATAAAAGCATCCTCTCAGCTGTAAATGAATTGCCTTTTAACTGGTTGTGCCCTGGTTATGGTAGGATGACAGGATCTAGCTTACCTGAGGAATAGGCTGAGGTTTCTTTCTCAGACAGCCCTCATGAGGACTTTAATGGGTATTTTGGCTCGCTGCAGTGTCTGAGCAGGCACCCTGCCACGAGCGCTGTGACGCAGCGCTTGGCCAGCCTCACCCTTCTGCAGAGCAGCGCTGCCTTTGCCGGAGGAGCAGTGGGCAAGGGGTTTCCTTCCCTGCCAAAGCTGCTCTCAGAACAGTGCAGGAGATGGTGAAATATGAAAATAAAAATAGCTTGGAGCCAACAAATCATTTAGTGAAAAAGCATGAAAAATAAATATTCTCCCGTAGTGCAAGTAGGATATGTTCTGGACCTGTCTTTTCAGTGACCTACAGGATTTTAAGAGAAGAGCTGCAGAATTTTATTGGTATTGCCACTATTAGACAAACTTTCTTTTTGCTTCTTCCCAGACTGGGGTCAGCTTTAAAGAGAGCATTAAGTGAATGGCTAATGGAATTAAGGGTATAATAATAGAAGGATATAGTGAGACAATTGTATTAACAAGGAATAAATCATGTTGAGTGTAAGGTAAGTGTTTTTTAATTGATTGATGGGAAGGATGCTCCATAGGATTTTCGAGGACTAACAGCCACTTGCCTTCCCATCTACAGTAAAAAGCCAAAAGGGAAAAAAAAAAGATAAGAAAATTATGCAGTAGGGAGATAAATTATTCAGAGAAGATGGCCATTTTGCACTGACATCACTAATGTGAAAAAGCATTAAATCTTGAACACTAACTACATTGCTTGCTGTTGAAGTGGCTGGAAGGGGATATTAGAGATTAAAACTAGAAGGCTTCTTTCCTGGGTGCCCTAAGTGACTTTCCAAGGTGATCTAGTAGGTGGAGACTCAGGAGGGGCTGTGGGTACCAAGTTGCTTTCTGGTGGCTTTTCTCTTACTTTAGTGATGTCATCTAAAGCGATAACAGCTCTTGTGTTCTCTGTAGTAGGGCCTGGAGATCCAGGCTGTGCATGTGAAAGCTAATCCAAACTGGTGATGTGTGGTGGCTGAATCCTGTGTGTACCTAGCTCCCCTGTAGAAGAGAAAGTGCCTTTTTACATGTAAAAGGAAGTTTCTATGGCCAAATTGTCATGTTCTGTAAACCACGTGATTTATAAATGGAACTAGGGTGCTGAGTATGCACCTTAGGGGGACATGGATTTTTTTTTTCTCTCTGGAGATGCAAATATTAGCTTTTAGGCATAAGATAAAATATAAATTAAAAAAGGCAATTTAAAAATTCTAGAGTACATGAGGAAAAGCAAAAGTTGTGAGAAGGAAGAATGTTTCATGTTATTTTTCTAGTGTTAACCATGGCTAGTGAAGTACCTTAAGAACTTGGGAAAGACAAGATGGCTCTGAGTTGCTGAGAACTAAATGTCATTCCATGCAATTCCTGAAAAATGTAGCTGCTGCATTTTGTTTTTCCTGGGGTCAGCGTTACAAGCGGCAGCCTTTGCTCGCAAACCAAAGCCAGGATGCCCCTGTGGAGGCTGTTTCTTGTGGCAGGCAGCCTGCAAATCCCCTTTGCACTGCCGTATTGCTTGTGCATCTTACTCTCCTGCTTCTCCCTCGCAGGTTTTGCTGGCGACATAGGTCAAACGTGACAGTAGCGTCCGCAGTTGAAGGAAGGAGTTCAGTGGGCATCATCGTATTTTGAACCCTTGAAACTGATGCAAGAGCGTGGGTCTAACTGGATAAATTTAGCTTAAAAGTTTATGAGGGTGTGATGGCAAGCTGAGCCTTTGAGGCCGTGTTGTAAAATACTTTAGGTGCAAACAGTAACCCCCAGCTTCTTGCACTGTTTAAACACCAGAGGTTTCACTTATTACACTTAGTTAGCTAAAAGGTAGCTTTAGATTGAGGGTTCCCTCAGCCTCACCAGGCAACTTGAACTGTGCTGTTGCTGTCTGCAGCTGATTTTAATTATGTATGATCACACAGGCCTCAACTAAAAGCAGAAACTTTTTGATGGGTTTTTACATCTCTATGTGATAAAGCAAGAAAGTTTCTGAAAACTGAATAGCAAAATGCAGCAACAAAAGTTTCTGGCTTTTGTGCTTTGTTATGTAGGTTAGACTTTCAACAAAACACACAAACCTTGGTGCGCTGACAGCTTTGGGTATTCCTCTTTCCCCTGAAGAGGGATCCACTTCCACGCTGTGTTCTTGGTTCCCTGCAGTCCTGGGACTCTCTGAACTCACGTCCTTGCGTGAGTGAAATCCTGTGAGTTGTCAGTAGCCGGTCACAGCATTTTTGGTCTGTATTATGGTCAAATTGCTGTAAATTTGCCATTAACTACAGGCACTGTGCGGTCAATTCAATTTTCTCCATTAAAGACAATAACCCTAGCCAAGCTCTCTGCTAGTCTTAGTTCATCCCTTGGGAGTACTCTACTTACATCTCCAGAGGTACTCCTAAATTTATATTATCATTCTTTGTCTAATATTTTTGATTTGTTGGCTTTTCTTTAATACATGCACAGTTAAGTCTAAAAGCAGAGACCCTTATGCAAAGTAATCTTGAGCATATGGAAGTTTTATGACGTAAAAACAAAAACCATGTGAAAGAAATAATCAATTCCTAGGAAAAGCTGCCTTATTTAACCATGCTGGCTAAATAAGCTGTATATAGATCAGCAGATAGGCGAAATTGAGTAGATGGTGGTGGTTGTATTGATGTGGTTTGTTGTATTGTATGTTGTTGCACTGATGTAGGTAAGATCCTGCTTGCTGTAAAGATCAGGGAATGCAGGGGTGTTCAGCCCCCGATTGTAACGTTGGCTCTGCAGGCGCAGTCTTGGAGCACCCATCCCAGTGGTGGGATGTGAAGCTGTAAGCTACACAGGACTTGGGGACACGTCCTGAGCTCGTTTGGAGATGCCGGCTCACCCTTCAAAAACTTCGCTAATCAAATGTACCGGCTAAAGGTAGAGATTCTGAAATTTTTGCATATATGTGAACACTGATGCCTGACTGACTTTGCATAGTGAAGAGTTAAGATTTCCAGCCTTACAAGGCAGTGTCAGGGGCTTTGGCTTCATTTTTCACAGTGTGTGTATAGTTGCTTTCCAAAGGTTTGTGGAATAGTTTCCAGTCCTGGATTAGGAAACCAGGAGCTGTAATGAGTAGTGCGTAATTTCTAGTGATAACCTCTTCCTTTTTTTGGTGTGGTTCTAGAATACAAGTAGAATAGGACAAAATAGCTGCAGCTCAGACTTTTTTTAGAATACTGAATGGCTTTCCTTCTCGGCAGGATGTTTTATTGAAAAGTAGAAGCACTTTTTCGGTTAATACAGTGTGTGGATTCAGTGGAAGCAGTTGTGGCTTCTCTGCAGTTGAACTGCTAGAAGGCAGGGAAACCCATGCAGGATTGCATGGAACCAGCATCTGTGTCAGATACAAAGAAACCCTGTTCTTCAGAGAGCTCACATATTCTGCTCTGCAGGTGGGGCAGACATGTTTCTTCCACTACTTAATCAGTGTCTTTGGGCTGTTTATGTAGAATGGAAGGTGTTAAGAGATATTGTACATCGCTTGAGCTGTGTAATGTTTGACAGACTGAAGAGAAGTGTTCTCTCATTTATGGTTCTGTAGGACTGAGGGATGCAGGAAGGCCCCATGGGACATGGGAAAGGCTGGACTATGAATCTTTTTGGAAAAAACGTGAAATCAAAACCAGTTTTTGCAATGCCCAGGTCAACCTGTGGTGTAGAAACTGAATGTAAGTGGTGAGACTTGGACACTTACAAGTCTCTTGCAAGATGCAATTGGAAAAATGTCTCCATTTCTTTAGGTTAATGTGATACGCTAGACTTGCACCCCTTGAGACGGTAGGATCAGCTTAGGTTGGAGTCACAACGCAAAGTGTTTCCTGAAATGACAGGGAGGACTAAAATCCGTTTCCCAGTGTGTACGTGCTGGTAAATAGCTGGAGTGCCCTTAGTGGGGTGGCTTTGGTGGTGGTGACTTTCAGAGATGAGGAAGGCAAAGAGAAGAGTCTACCTAAATCATAGTGGGAGATAAGTGGGTGAGGAATAGTCCCAACTCTAAGGAGAAAAAGGAGTTGTGAATGTTCTTTACAGGAGGAAAGGATGGGTCAGAAGATCCCCACCAGTCTTGGGGCTAACGGGCATATTTGCTGATGCTAGAGGATTTGGGACGGCTATAAACACCTTACTCCCTGTTTTAGAGAGCAGTGTGTTCCACAAAGCCAGTTGCAGGCAGCTAAGGAAAGCCTCTGTGCTAGTGTCTTGTTCTTCTGCTAAGACCTTGCTCTTATTCGAAAGAAGTATTTAAAATGTCTATGATTCTAAAAATGTCTTCTGATTTTGGTTTGGAAGTAAACAAGTATAAAGCTGGAATACAGCGGGGAGGGAAGGATACTTCCCACTGAAAAGTAGAGTTGTTAAAATGGCCCTGGTTCTAACTAACTCCATCTCCCGCCTTTAAATTTGTCTGTTCCTTAATTTAGCTATGGGAATTGCTTCTCCCACTTTGCCTCCACAACCCACCTGCTGCTACTGCTACTTTCCTGGGACTTTTCCCTTTACCTGTTTGGCCTCAGTATCTAATGAGATGCTTAGCTGAGGCCTGTGTAATGAAAAAGATGGGATGAAAAGCCAATCAACAATTTAAATTAGGAAGTATCAAGAAATACACTCAAAAAGAATTCTTGGTCTTGGTCCTGACCCAAGGTACTTAAGAGTTTGCCCATAACTGTTTCCTTAAAAGTTTGCTTTCGACTCTGTTCTAACAGGGTGTATTTGGACATGACAGGGAAAAGAAACACCAAATATTACAACCTGGATTCTGCCCATACTCTTCTGTGGACTAGTACATTCTTGTCTCTCATGCTGGGATGCTGGACACGGATGCTCCAGTAATACTAAAAAAAGTGAAGGTAGTCCTCGGAGACTAGCAGAGCTACTCAGGGTGTTAGATTAGTCATTGGCTCGAGGAGCTTACACTAAGTGCATCAAGATAAACCTAAAGATGAGCATAAAGCTTGTGCTAGGTAATGCTGACTGCAAAGGAAAGCTAAGGAATGGGAGAATGAGGGTGGAAATGCTCAATCTCCTTATGTAGCGAAGGAGCCTGAGGTATGCTGACCTGGGGGGTTCTGCTCTAATCTACCTGGAGGAAGTGCAACCTGCAATAGGTATGCACTGTCTTCTGTTATATATAACATTAGAAAGGCTCCAGGAAAATGGCTACCTTTGCCCTAAAAATACTTGCCAAATGAGGTTGAAAGTAGAATTTAAAGTCATTACTAGATTTGAGTATTTCAGTAAAATGTATAGATTGCAAAGGGAGGAAGCTTCTTTTTAACACCTCTTCTCTTTAACAACCTATAGAGCGTTCCCTAAAAACAACAAATAGCCGATGGTATCCCTAGTGCAGTATTAAACACCCAAGTTTTCCTCATGTGAATGCTGCCACAACACCAGGCTTGAAAAGGTTGCATAGCCAACTGCAGGATGAAAAACCTGCCTTAAAGATGCCTTAAAGGTGCTGGCGCTGGGGTGAGCAGCCAGTTCTGCGGCAGGAGTTGCCTCTTGCACAGCTGCCTTGTGCTCTTGTGTTGGCCCCCTGCTAGGTCCCAGCCTTACTGTCATGAACTGCCAGCCAAGGCTGGGCCTCTGCTGCTGTGGGGGAGCCGGCACTTGCTTGCCCCATCTGCTTCCTTTTATTTTTTGGGACTTCTTCATGGGCTAGCGAATAAGGAGAGCAAGGTGATTTCTGAGTCCTCCAGCAACTGAACTGGGATCATGAGTTTGTGCCTACTAGAGATTCAGCGTGTGCGTTCCTGGTGTCCCAGCTGAACTTTCCTCCACTGGTGCCTCTCTGACTGCCTTCGTTCCGCTCCTTGCACTCGCGTGGCCCAGACTCATGATAATCATCAACCCCCAGCTATTATAAGCGGTACAAACAAATGACAAATCTGTGGCTGCAGGAAGGTAACAAGAGGCTGATCAGTAGCTTTAGTTATCTCTCCTTGGTGTTTATTGCAGTCTGCTGCAGTTATTCCAAAGGCTCTGACATTGATTGACAGCTTCTATTAAGGTCCATCCAAGGCAGCTGGATTGAACAGATACATTAAGTAAAGCAGTTATTGCTTTTCATTGCCCTTCGGTAAAAATATCACTGCTAAATAGCTCCTGCCATCAGATGCAGTTAGGTACATGGTTTTAATTTGAGGGACTGCTTTATAACACTGCACAATTGACACGGGGCTTTGTTTCCCCTCCCGTAATGAGTGTGTACATCCTGGGGAATTGATGAGCTGTCCTCGGGGGCGCAGGGGGGGCCGCCGCTGCCTTTGTTGTTCTCCCTCTTTTTTACACTTGTCAGTTGTTTGCAGTGCGGGCAGGAATAATGTGGAGCAGGGCCCCTTATCTCGGGCTCTTGTCGTGTGGCTGCTGTAAGCCTGGTCTGGGGACGAGATAAGAGCGACTGTACAAGCGTGGGGGGAGCGGGGAGGGGGCCGGCAGGGCCCCGGCTGGGACAATAATGGCAGAGCTGTCACTTGCGCCTTACGACTCTTTCTGGGGCCAGGGAAATATATGGAGGGCGAGCGGTGAATAACAAGCATGAAAATAAAAGTCCCGAATGTTCATCTAATAATGATGTATTTGTGGCAGGATTATACTGCCCAGTGCTGCTGCTGCTTTATCTCCTTGCTAAATGGCGGGGCAGCTGTGTGCTTTGGCACGGCCCGATGTCCTCTTTTGTGCACTGCATATTAATCCTTTATTGAAGTAATTAAATGTGTGCTTAATGGCAACGAGCTGGCAGAATGAACGCACAATTGAATTAGCAGTTATGATTGGGACCATGCTACAAGATGAACTAGATGCAATTACTGTAGGCATTTTTCTCCAAGTCGAATCTGGCTACATGACATGACTTAATTACAGGTTGTTAGACACACTCTCTGATCTTGTTGTGGCGCATCTGGAGGGACTGCCTGAGCCCTGCTGTGTACCTGTAACCCACACGGGTGCCAGTTTGCTCAGATTTAGCCTGGCACAGAGATCAGCTTCAGGATAAGGTAGCCAAGAAGCAGGCAGGGCTCTGTTGAGTTCTCCAGACTTGAGCGTGCTAGGCCAACCTGTGCTCTTGGCAGTGATACGTGTCAAATGATCTGACCCCGGGCAAACAGCATCCGGACCAGCAGGAGCAGAATTTGGTGCTTCAGTTTTCAAAAAGCTTTGTTTCCAAAAAAATTAAGGGGAGGCAAAAACCCACAGAGCTCTCAACTCGGTTTTTATTAACCCTGTTCTCTGGCAGGATCTGCAGTTGTGTCGGGACACCCCAGAGGGCTGCGCTACCATCCAGAGGGACCCGGACAGACTGGACAACTGGGTGGTGAGAAACCTCATGAAATTCAACAAGGCCAAGTGCACGGTCCTGCACCTGGGGAGAAATAACCCCAGACACCAGT
>JAWLRI010000270.1:484248-498864 GCA_034781795.1 Crypturellus tataupa
TGTGGAGTCTCCTTCTCTGGAGATCTTCAAGACCCGCTTGGATGCAGCCCTGTGCCATGTGCTCTAGGTGACCCTGCTGCGTGTGCAGGGGGGTTGGACTAGGTGACCTCTAGAGGTCCCTTCTGACCCTAGGCATTCTATGATTCTATGAAGTTCTAGTTCGTGGCAAGTCTGGGACTTGTGGCACCAGCAGGGCTTAGAGCACAGTTGTCCGAGTTCAGGGATGAAACTAGTTTCTTGGCCATGTGAAAGCTGAATCCTGGGTTTTCTAGTTTAATCATTGGTCCAAAATTGCACAGAGCTGTCATAAAGGAAAAAAGTGCTGAAAACTTGTGCTGTGCTCTGTGTTCCTTTCTAAACTCAACATGACAGCCATGGAGAAGAGTAGAGCTGGTAGAATATGTAACCATTTATGAAACTGGAAGTGTTTTATATTTATTTTAATATAATATGGCAAACCTTCTGGTCACTAGGGCTCCTGAAACTTATTTTATAGCCTTCATTCTCTTTGGGACCATAAATGAAACCCTTTCAGCCCTAATGACCACAATGACTTTCCTCGATCATGTTATTGCTACTTTGGCACATTTATTGCTTTCACACACACTAATGGATGAGTTTGGATATGTTAACAATTTATATATCATTTGATGCTAAAAGAGCCCCCTCCCACTGACCAAACTAACTTAGCCTTGAGGATTGAGTAGCTTTTAAGGAGTATAAATGAATTTAATGCTTTAGGAAGAGCTTCTGTAAATTATGAACATGACACCTATTACATTAAGCTGCATTAAGCATTAATACATCTTCATTACTGGCAGGTTGCCCAAACCTCCAAGGTTGAAAAAGCTGCCTGAAATGCCTAACATGATAGTCACCTAAGCTGAAATTTATGGCTTTTTTGGGTGCGTGGGACGCAAACGCTTTACCTTCAGGATTTTCTGATGTGATTACGTCCTTGTAGTACCTATTGCATGATGGCTTTTTCCTAGGGTTTCTCCGGCCTTTCAGCATCAGTGTTGGACTCTTAAATAAAAAGATGCAGTAAATTGCTTGGCCACTGCTACAGAAATGGAAACTAGTTGCACTAATGTTTAGAAGCCCCTGCTAGTGGATTGCTTGACAGGTTTTTCTAGCCAGTGGCCAAAAATTATCTCAGTGAGGATGGAATAATAATTTCTTATTGTAAATCCTTTCTGAGATGTAGGCACCGAGGGCTAGAATTGCTGAATTGATATTTCCAGTGGTTGCAAAGGAAGAAAGTCTAAAAAATAATCACACTGCATTAATGAGTAGCTGCTCTGTACCATCAAAGAAAGAGATAAAAGTGATTTTAGTGTCTTAAAAAGCAATATCCATTAGATGCAGATTTGGCTAGAAGTGGGCTGAAAGGCTCTTATTTCAGCAAGATGTATGGGCTCAGGGAAGAAAACAAGCTAAATGCTTGTGACATTGTAATTGATTTTGTGTGGTACCTTTGAGGCTTGAGTTGTGGTCCAGGTGGGATCCAGCACTGAGGTGTTCCTGCAGCTCCTGAGACCTCTGTACCGCCTTTTCTGAGGACCAGTTTCGTGGTTCCTCTGGTCCCTGTGCAGGTGCTGCTTGGCTCAATGGTTACATGCTGTGTAGGACCAGTACTTAGAAACAGACTTTCTTTTTTTTTTTTCATAGATGAAATATTGAGCGCAGCTTAGGGCTCGGTGTGCAGAAAGGTACTCTGATGTCCTTCTTGGAATAGGAGGAAGGAGTGTAATCCCCTAGTGCTCTCCGCCTAATAGCAGGCTGCAGTGCAAGTGTAGAGCAGTGTGGTCACTGGGAGATGGAGATTTAATGGATATTGTTCATGGTGTTGAAATATATGGAGCAATAAATTGTTTTTGTGGTTGATTTAATGCTGGAGCAAGGTTGAAGACTTGGGTAACTGCGAATGGTTTACTGCAAATACACTGGCTTTACTGTGGTGAATGCATGACCTATCATTCAGACGACAAAAGCAGCCCCCAAATCCTCTGAACTGAAACAGCATTTCAAGGTTCAGAGTCAAGCTCTTGGAAGTTGCAAAATGCCCTGTTTGAGGTTACCCAGGCTTCTTCACAGACTCTGTGTGTGTGTTTGGCGCTAGGTTTCAACTGCATCAGAGCACACTTGGGGCTCCTCCTGCCCCTCAGGTAGCAGCCACTTCTGTGCCCAGCAGGAGCTGTGCCCAAAGTGGGAGCAGCCGCAGCCAGTTCTTGCAGCCATCAGCGCCAGGCCTCGCGCCGTGTCAGGTAAGCTCTGCAGTGAATATATGTTAAGTTACCCGGTGTTGCTGATCGTGGCAACTCTCATTGGGAATAGGGAGAGGAAAATAGGGATATACCACCCTTCATACACCTTTTGCTGTTGGGTCTTTAGACGTAGTTATCCTTAAGCTGAAGGAAAGGGCTCCACTACCAAGTAAGATTAAGAGAAGACACCCAGGGATGAATTGTAGGTTGTTTCTTTCTTAGGCCAAACATCTAAATCCATTTTATTATGTATCTATAAGTGATGTTGAGTGACCTCGATGCTTCGGGAATGAGCTCACTTCCATACTAACTGAGGTACAGATAAAGACATCTGAAAGTGGCTCATGTTATTACAGCTTCGGTCTTGAGCAGTGGGATGCCAAACACACTGAAACTAAGTCATAGCTGCGACTGTATTATGTGATTATTTTAATGCTGCTCGAGCATATGTCTGCTGGGGTAGGGACCAGCTTGATGTCTGTCTTTCACAGCTTGATGCTGATACTGTTCTCTTGTGTAGTGAGTTAAGTGGGAAAATGCTTGGATATAAAAAGCAAGAGTTGCTTTGCCCCTATGTCACCTTCCTTTGAGGGAGGTGCCTGATTTCTACCACATGTTGGCATCAAAGGTGAGGCTACCTTGATGTGTTAGGTTGCTTGGGTAAGGCAGAAGGGACTTTAATTAAGGGCATCTCTTAATGACCTGCTCTGTGTGTCCTGTTTGGAGCCCAGGAGCGGTCACTAATCTCCCTGCTCTTGCAGCATGGCTTGGTCTGGCTTCAGCAAGGTGCCAGAGGGAGCTCTGCTCTAACTGCTTCCCTGCTGCGCGTGCGGCGCGAGAGGGGGATGGCATGACCCAAACGGCCTCACCTTCAAGGCAGTGGTTATTTATATGATCAAGTGTTTCTTTTCTGACTTTAATTCAGTTATTGTTGGTATCACATGGTTGTAAATGTGCTTGTAAAGCAAAGGGTGGCTGTGTGCATGGCTTTGCCTGTGGTCTGCTGGGTGGATGAAGACACTGTGGAGGAGCATGCTTGGAACAGGCCTTCAGGCGGATGAGCTCAAACAGTTCCTATTAACTTTTGGGACAGCCGAGATGAGTGTGGCCAGGACCTGCATGCAGGATACCTGTATCTGTCGTGGTGCCTGAGGAGAGGTAGTGGGGCCTGTGAGGCTGTAGCAGTCAAAACTTTGCGGTGCTACATGGATTTGTTCCCAGGGGGAATGCTTGGAACTGGAGATGTTCAGCAGCATCTGCTTCTGGATTTGTAGCTGTGCTTTAATGACTTAGCAGAATTTAGGGTGGCTTTCAGCTAAAATCTTCCTGGTTCAGGTGTGTGCAATCCTCTTGCTATTTCTGTATGACCATTTGTTGTCAGGATGCCTGCAAGACTTCCGGGTGTTGTGTCTGCTGAAGGTTTCAGTGAGACTAAGATTGCTGTTACTCATGAGCACTCCACAGGCCATTAAAAATTCTCTGTGTCTAAGCCCCTGTTGTGGCAATGAGGAAACTGCTTCATGTTGCAATATTTGCAGTGGCTGAACACGCTCTCTATGAAGTTGCCCAATGAACAAATCTCTTTTTGTGTAGGATGCCTAAATTCTTTGGTGGAGAATTTAACTACTGGTTGAAGTGGAGTAGAATTCCTCCATGTATTTCCTTGTTTGGAAGAAGTGGCGGTGTGAAGTTTGTTCTGGTTTCCCCAGAAAGAGAAAATGAGTTGACCCTCACATTCCTGAAAGCTGAACTAAAAATTTGAAGTCTCACATCAAAGCTCTGTAAATAAAGTGAGTAACACGTTAGACACTTCTGGTGGGGAGCCGCGGAGGGGGAAATTCCCTCTCTCGAGAACACCCAAGTATTTAAAAAGAAATGGGGAGGTTTAAATACCTCACTGTTTTTCTTCTGCAGGGCTCCATGCTGAGACCGTTATTTTCCTTTGCGATGCTCGTGCTGCTGGGGCCGGCGCTGGGAGGCAGCTGACGTTAGCGCGCTGGAGCAGCCGGCAGGTTCACCCGAGCAAGTTTATTTGTAGTGGGCCTGGTGTTGCGTTGGAGGCTGCTGTTAGGATCCCGGAACTCCGCGCCTTTGGAATATCCAGGGCACTTCAAAGGGCCGTGGCTGCGAAGGAGCAGACGGGCTCCCAGTGCGCAGGGAGAAAGGTGGGTTCAAAGTGAGGAAATGGGCATCATTTTTCCAAGGATACTAATGGTAAAATAGGCACCCCAGGTCTTCATAAATGTTGTGGAGTCTCTCTGGGGTCTCGAGACTGTGAGAATTGTCTAGAAGCTACTTGTAGCAGCCCGGCCCACCTCCCCTGCTTCGCTGCCCTGAATCCCTTGAATCCAGCTGAGAATTAAGGAGGATGAAATGGATTCACTTTTTTTTCCTACCGAGTTTATCTTTGACTGTAAGGCACATAAATAGAAATCATGTAATTTATTTTAGGATGTCTCAGGTATCACTTTAGACCTCAGTATTCTTTTCTAAGCCATCCAAATCTTTTTCTTTAACTTGATCTTTCAAAACAAACCTGAAGTTGGGATGAATTCCAGGATTAAAAGAAAAAAAAGAAGAATAAACTGAATATTTTGGTTTTCTGACTGGAGGTGAGTGGGCAAGAGGCCTGTGAGTCTTTGGTCTTATTACTCATAGTGTTAGTTTGCATTAGGGCTTAATGACGGTGGACAAAATCTCGGGCTCTGCAGTAGCTTTGTGGAAGCTGCTACTTTCCCTGGAAAAGGTTTGTGCTTATAGACAAGCCTGCTGGCTAGGAGAGGAAGCTTGAAAGCTAGAGAACAGTTTTCAGTGAGCTCTCCAAGGTCACACAAGCAAACAGTGGTAGAAACAGGGAAGCAGCAGCAAGGAAATGTGATTTCTCCTCGACCTCGGTAAGTGTAAGTGAATTGCTAGTCATAAGTACCTAGGGCCAAAGTGAGTGCCATGTCTCAAGGGCCCCTAAAGTTCCAGAAACCAAAAGCTGTGGAACCAAAAGTTCCACAGGAACTTAAGGAAAAATGTCTTAGCAGCGACGGTGACGGAGCTCTGGAACAGGTTGCCTAAAGAGGTTGTGGAGTCTCCTTCTCCTGGCACACAGTCCTGTGCTACCTGCTCTAGCTGACCCTGCGTGTGCAGGGGGGTTGGACTAGAGGATCTCTGAAGGTCCCTTCCAACCTTAACGATTCTATGAAAGCCTTCTCACTTGCAAAGCTTGAAGATCTGCATTGCCTGTTTTTGCAAAGTAGACAATCCCCTGTTTACTTGATAAAATACTCTGCCCTGGATCCCCTTGGCCCAGGTCTTCATTCCTGTGTACCTATAAACAGAATTAAATGAGACTTAAGGAATTGGTTTGCAGAAATCCACACAATTTTGAGGAGTGTTGTTCTAGCTACTGAGCCATGTATTATGCTAAGGTACACAGTAATATTTAGGAATCCTTTAAGATGTGCTCAGAACTATGTCCATGAAATCAACAAAGCCCCTGGACTGTGTGATCTGCTTAGGCAGATGCTGAGGGATTCTCCTCTTTTCCTTGATCAAACTGACCACAGTATTTCAAACAACTGTTGGAAAGTTAGTGGAAACTTAGTCTGCATCTGCTTGCCGATCTTGTAGATGTTGTAATTTTTGGGTAATGCTTCCAAGCTGGCGCTTCACATCTGAACCTGCACTGGTGAGAACAGGCCCCACTGATCTGCTGCAGGCTCTTCCCAGCCTGGAAGCCAGGAATGACATCCTCACTGCCAATATTAGTGGGAATGTTTTGGGGCAGGAAAAGATAATTGAGATGTGACTAGACAAGCATGTTCTTGTTTTAGCTTGTGTCTATTTGTGTTGTATAGTAGCAGGAAGCTGCCTAGCACATGTGTTTTCCAAGCCCAGCACGTGTAGCACGTGTAACTGGGCTTGGAGCTGTTACGAATCTGCATTGGTTCAGGATGGGTTTTACTTCCTTAGGCTGATAGGATATATTATCTTTATTCCCAGTTATGTTCTCCCTTTTCCTTTGCAGCAGAGCCTATATATTGATATTTTTAATCAGCTCGCACTCAGCCCTGTTTTGAGTTTCCTTTGTGTTGCTCTCTCTCAATATTTAGCCTGATGAAAGCGTTAATCTTGTTTCATTTGAATATCTTCTTTAGCCTATCATTTACCCTAATAATACAGGCACTTTTTAAGTGTTAAGTGTTTTTTCACTATTATTTGAGACGCTTATTGCATCAGACTAAGACCTTAAGTATATTATTCCTGGACAGCCGCCTATATAATACACAATCCTTGGCTTAATACTACTTTGGTTGTAGTGATTAACCCTGCCTGAGAATTGTGCCCAGCTTTGTTTGCCCAGCTCACCCCTGAGCGATGCCCAGGCACGGAGACGGACTTGGGAACCGCAGCAATCCTTCTGCATGTGCTTTGCTGATGGCTGTTAACGATTCAGCTGCTGTGCCAGCCTGATGACACCGTATTGCCATTTGGTGAACTCTGCCGTGCAGCCAGGAGCTTATTAGTTTCTGCAAGCATTTACTTTTCTCTCAAGAAAAGTACTTGTTCTATAAAGCTATCACGTTCCATTTAAATACTTACCGCTGTTCTACAGTCTTTTTACAGTACTTTTTGCTCTGATATATTGCAAAACAGTCTGTTAAATCCAGGCCAATAATGATTCAATATCAATTACCTTTTTTTTTTTTTTTGCTTTAACCTTTTTACACAAGGATATTTCAGTGCCATCTGAGGTATAAGCACTTCTTCTTTGAAGGATGGGCACCATCATTGACTTGCATTGTTTAAGTGCTTGAGTTGTGTGGTTTTTCGTTAACCAAATTAAGCCTGATACAATTCTGTTAATAGGCTGGTATCTCAGTTTACTTTTTTAGGTAGCCCAGCTTTTGGTTTCCTCCAAATTCTGTTTTCTGGCTTGCATTCGTCAAGAGACTGAATTCCGGTCTTATTGAGACTTCTAAAGTGACTAGTGGTTTTGAAAGCAAAAGAGCTCAGCACCTGTTTTCTGAAGTAATGAGAGGCAAGCAGCCTTCTGGTACATTGCTCTAGATGCTCCATAAGTTGGCAGTAGTAATGATTCCAGCGCCAGTTTTTCAGGCAGTGCTAACAGCAGCCTTTCTCTATAGTCTCCTCACTTCCCATGCCTGACCTTTTATGTATTTGCATCTGGGAAGAGAAAATGCAGGTGTACTGGAGAAATAAAAATCACTGTCATGAGGGGATGGATGAAACAGCAGGTGTCTGCAGGGGGATGTCATCGGAACCGGAGTGGGGCTGCCCTAGTCAGCCGCTTGGGACTGAGTGGTGGAGTTGGGAGCAGGGGAACTGCAGGCGCTGGAAAGCGCTGTAGGATCACTCAGTAGGTGTGAGTGAGCAAAGCAGTGAGCGCCAAAGCTGTTTTGGAGCTGATCTTCCATTTTGGCACTGCTTTTGGCTGCCTGACTTTCAGTGGAATCCGTTCATGGCTCGCTGGTGCAAATTGGATCAAAATTGTGTTTCTGCTGCTCTAAAATACTATTGTGGACTTGAGTGGAAGCGGGAATTGGATGTATAGTACAAAGGCTGGTCTGTGTTGCGCTGATATCCTCCAGCTCCTCTGGCTTGGGTAAGCAGCAGGGCCAACCCCAAGGACCGAGTGTCTGTGCTGGCCGTGAAAGCCGCGGTGGGCAGCAGAGATTCTGTGAGCTCAGAGGAGCTGCTTGGATGGCATGGGGTGGCCACGGGGCTCGCTGCCCTCTCCCTTTGGGCCGTGCTGCCTGCAGAGCCTCACGCCTGGGCGAAGCCAGGCCAGCATGAAAGGGAGCCAGTGCTCTGGCTCCGTCAGCATCAGCTGCAGGAGATGAACAGTGCCAGGATGACACAGCCAGCCAAGCGCTCGGTGCCAAAGCTGCCTGGAAGACTCTTTGCCCCAGGCCATCCCAGCAGCCAGGCTGTGGGGGGCACACAAGCTACATAACCAGTGACCACCCTGCATTTGCTGGGAAGAAATTGCAAGGGCAAGCTTTAAAAGAAGTCGTGTTCTTGTCTGACTGTGAACAACACTGTGTTCGTCTATCAGCAAGTACCTTTGCAATGTGTTTAACTTGTCCTTGAACAAAATTAAGTCCTTGAACAAAATCCCAAAGCTCTTTATTCCAAGTGGCTGCTGGGAATGTACAAACTTTCCCTAAGATGATGCCTAGGGTGCGGGATCTTTCAAACATAATTAAGGTACTTGTGAGGATGAGCAAAACTGGAGACTTCAGGATGTGAGGAGGACAGAAATGTGCAAGTGAGGAGAAAAAAATGCTTTTAAAAACAAATTGTCCTGAGGGTGCCCAAAGATTGGAAGACCAACCCTGGAGGGAATAAGCTCTCATCTCAGAGTTCAGGAGTTCTGGTTTGTTTGCACCTTATCTGACACATTCAGCTGTGATGCTCTTGATAGTGGCTGTTTCTCACATTGATGCAACAGGGGTTTTCTTCCCTTTTCAGTTGGGGCACAGCTTAGTGAGCATGCTGCTTAAGAAATTCAGTCAGCATCTGACTTGGGTAGATTTCATCCCTGTCCTGTATTTTTGTTCAGTGCTGTTTGGATTTATTGCTTTATATACCATACAAGATGGCAACGCAGAGGTGCGACACCCTTGCTTGGAGATACCTGCTTGCAGGCCTTCTAAGGACTCGGGGTATCTTGCTTGCTTTTTCATGGCTTGTATATAATCAGAAGTGAAACACTATTTAATGAAGTTGAAGCTGCTTTTTATTTCAGGAAAACAGGGACATCATCCTGGGAATGCAGGGTATGGCATAGCTGAAAGTATAATCTGTCCTTTACAATAATTGAATTGGGTTTAAAGGCTGAAGGATGCTCTCTCTTTCATTCTTTCAAAATATCTTGAACACAAATAAGACTTAGTTTCTTTCCCCATTGTAAGTTTACCTTTTTATTTGATTAAAAAATTGCTGAATCTCCTCTCTGAGTTCAATGCCAAGAATAGTAACAAGGAAGAATCTTACAGTGTATTTATATGTTCACGTCATTCATTTGCGTAAATGGTTGTAGAAGCTGCTTTGATTTATATGGCCAGCAGATGTTGGAGCCTAAAGCACCTGCTAAGAAAAGCAGATTCTTTATAGCTGTGGCCTAGCCCTGTCTCCATGGGTTTTTATTTGCCCCTGGCCTCCTTGCTGTGGCCCAGCGGTGTCTGTGCTATTAGTTCATTTGTGCAGCAAGCGTCTGTGGTGGGTCTTGGATGCTCTGCTCTGTGCATCTGCCAGGCCTGCTTTGATAGAGCAGCCAAGCCACTGCTGGGTGAAACGTGAAAAATGCCAGAAGCTGCTTTGTCTGTGTGCAGAGGCGGCGCAGGAGGCCGGCGACACGAAGAAAGCATTGCTCGTTCGACTGCACTGCTTAAAAAAGCCAGAAAAGATAAATGAGGGCTGCTAGCAGCACCTGGGCAGTGTTGCAGCTCCAGAGCAGAGACACATTCTGCTAACATCAAAAAAAGCCTTGTTAAGAAATGGTGAAGGAACAGCAAAATTGTCCCCAAATTGTCACAGGCAGACAAACTGTTGGCTTTGTTTTTCTTGTTGCTCTGTCAGGCTGTATCTGGAAAGATTAAAAACATGGGACTGGTTTCATCCTCTGGTTCTAGAAATTGATACTCTAGCACCGCTGCCCAGAGCATGTTAGTGAAATTGCACTCCATTCCTATCCAGGTGTTTGGATACCCAATTGTAAAAAACATCTATTGCACTTAGCTGCTCTCCTCCCCTTATAGCCTCTGACGTTGCCTGTGCCAAAACAGATCTGCAGCAGATGTGTAGAAAACCAGGCCAGAATTTCAAGGTCAAGACTGGGAATCCATGAGCTGAGGCCACAATCAGCATGCCAGTGGCAGCCGTTGTCCTTGGTACATAATCAGCTGAAACGGAGAGCGCGCAATGTGTGGTGCCAACAGGCAATCTGTTGTCGGGGGTGAGGGGTTCATGGGGTAGTGAAGCTTCCTTGAAGAATTTCCCTTGTCACTGGAAACAGCCTCAAACTGGGCCACTACTGTGTTGAACTGAGTTTGTGTTTGCAAATGGTGAGGTGTTCTATGAGGGCAGCCCCTAAAGCAATAGAAACTGCAGTGAGAAACCATCAACATCTCAGGGGAAGGAGAAGGTGAAGGCTTCAGCCCTTTTCCCAGGGAAGGGCTTTGTGTGAAGCGCTTGGTAGAGTGGTTCTGCTTGTCACCTGGACCTAACCCAGCTCCAGTTTGGATGGAGTGAGATCCGAGATCAGGGTGTGACTGGCCATGGGCTGCTTGGGTCCCCTGGATTGTGCCTCCACTGGCCATGCTACGTGCTGAGAGTAGGGTGATGTTCCTGGGTTGGCAGATTAGGCCACAGACTATGACAAAACTGTCACAACTTCAGGTTTTAAAGCAACTCTTCCCTTCAGTGATGGCAGGTGTGTTTGCTAGTGCCCCTGTGCTCCTCCTGAAAGGCTCTGGCTGTCCATACTTCCCTTCTGGCATTCAGTAGTCACTGATGATCACAACAACAGACAGACCTGAGATTCCTGTAACTGAGGAATTTCTTCCAGTTTCTTCCTTGGACCTTTATGAGAGGATCCCTGCCAGTCTTCTGTGTGTGGTTGAGGGCTGTACCTCATTAGAGCCCTTTGAGTAGGCTTTGCTACCTGGAATGTTCAAAATATTATATTTTTGCCTGTGTATGGATGACAAATGTACTAGGCATATGAAAATGAAGTTACATTATGTTTTAAAATCACATCACAAATAAAGTGCACCAATGGCAAATTCTACAAGTCAGCTGTAAACCTCTAAAAGGGATTTTGTTCCAAGTTAGCCTTGTTGCAAAGTTTTTCAAATTTACAAATAGTCAAGACCAAAATGTGAGTGGTAAGAGAATGTCATACCACTTAGTGATGTATTCTTGTCTAGCAAATACTTCTTTTTAAAAAATAGTTGGAAAGAGCTAAGGAAGGTGACATGGTTTGAGGTCTTGACTGATACTGCATGATCCTTAACTTCACTTTTTATGAAATAGTAACTATTCTTAAAGCCATTACATCCCCTAAGTCCCTAAGCCCCCAACTACTTTTGTAAGAGCTTTTTTTGCTACTTTGCTACTGCTGTTTATTTTTATCATATGTTGTTTTTCAGTTCTGAATAGATCTCAGTGCTTTGGGTTTATTATGGCCAAGCTGTGACAGGACATGTTTGAAGCAGTTATTGCAGTAGCTAGCACACGCTTTCATGTTTCTTGTACGCAGGACATAATGCCAAGAATCACAAAGATGAGAGTGCCTGTAGGTGAACTGGGGTAAGTGAAGGTCCCTTGTACTGTACACTGGGAAGTCATAGCCCAAGATAGTCTTTGCTCCAAGGAAATGTCAGTCCAGTCAGGGCAGTGAGCAGAGGCAGCGGTTTGCTCTGCAGATGGTGCTGCAGCCCAATGAGCAGAGCTGGGAGGAGACTGCAGGGCCTTCAGGTGGGCAGCACCTGCTTCAGCAAGTCCCTTGGAGCCTCGGGAGTGGTTCCTCTTGGCCTTCTCCCTGGGCTGATGTGCTTCCCAAGGGGCTTGTTACCAGGCTGCAGATTAGAGCTGAGGGTGGTTTGTGTTGGCTGTGTTACCTGCTCCCTCCCGGCGGGGAGAAGTGCTCAAGACAGACTGTGCTCTGGCTTTGAGGTGGGAATGAGAACAGGGCATTTGCATCATCCAGCAAATTGGCGTGCTGTCCTGGCACAGCCAGCTCTTTGGAAAGTGTCCTTTGGCTTTCCTCTATCTCATTCACTAAAGTACAGTCTTCTGAACACTGACCAAACCCCATTCTTAGAGCAAAGCTTTTAATCTTGTGTTTGGCATTAAACTGCATCTCTCATCCAAGAGATGGCATGGAACAGCCTGATACGTTATTATGGACTCTACTGGTGGCCTGGGATGGACTAATGGACTTCAGGGCAGTGCAGGGCTCAGTGGTGGTGAGCAATGGGGAAGAAGGTGGAAGAAGAACCAGGCAGATAGGCAGTGTGTAAATGAAGTCAGATGAAACCTCCTCTTTATCAGCTGTGACAGCTATTTATGCTGCTGCAGTTTATTAGCGTTAAAATAATAGCGGCTCTTTATTGCAGGCGGAATTGGCGTAGCGCCCCTCATCAAAGTCATTACTTCAGGCCAAGTTTTGCACTCCCTAACTGAATAAAAGTCATCCTGACATGAAGCTAGAAGTGTTCTGGCTTTAGGGTTGCACACAGAAGCCGCCCTGCTCAGAGACAGGTCTGCAAACCCAACTCTGAAAGCAGCATCTTGAATGTGAGACAGGCAGGAGGAACGTGGGCGCTGGTGGCACTCAGCGTGAAGGAGGAGTGGGGTGCCTTCTCTGGAGGGACAACCCTATTGATGGGCCTGTTTCAGCGTGATGGTTGCTGAGGCAGAAGGCACAGAAGTCACCAGGGAAAGGCAGTTCGGAAGGGCTCTGGTCTCCTGGCAGAGGCTCACAGATCTCCCTCTCTGCCTGGGAAGAGAAGAAGTGATAGGACTTGATGAATAGAGGGTTTCTTGTCTCTACAGGAAATGATTAGTTACACCTAAAATCGTGAGGTTGGAAATTCAAATCATGTCCCCTTAAAAAAAAATGAGAAGAGGTGAGGGGTGATCAGACTTGAAACACAGTAAGGTGAATTTAATCACGTATATACAATACAGCTTCCAGGGACAAAATGCTGAGAAAGAAGGTTTAAGATATTATTTAACTTCTTTAATGATCTTGAAAGGTAGTAGGCAGTACATTAATGAAGTGATAATAAATTAGGAGGAGCTTTGGATAGATAAATGATGAAAAGAGGCATTGATTTCTTAATACCGAAAGAACAGTAAAATGAATTTCAAGTAGTCACTACTGAAGGCAGAAGCCTCAAATATTAAACAGGTACTTTCCTAAAATACAGGCTGTGTTACACTTGAAGCTGAAATTTTTGCTCGAGTGTATCTTCTCCTAGCAAAGGACAGGAGTGCATCTCCTATGCTACAGAAATGACTTTAGCTGCAGTTCAGCTGGGCTGTCTGATAGGATTGTGCATCTTGGGGGTGATCTTGACACAAGGTGTCTGTTCACAAAGCCTTGTGACTTAAACACCAAGTGCCCCGGGACTGCTCTGTCTGCTGATGTCCAAATGAGGCGTTAGAGGACTAAGCCGGGGCTGGTAATTGGGAATTTGTGCATCTGAATTTTTGCCTGTGACATTGGCTTCTATTAGTGTTTTAAAATAATAAACATGATAAGCACATGTTTTTGTAAGCTATTAAGTGGTGAAAAGGAAATTATCCGCTTTAGGTTGGCTTCAATAAGCTGATCTGTGTAATTATTTTGTACATATGATGTAGCTGAGCTCTGTGTGCTGTGGTATCCTTCAGGTGTGACCACCTCTGTGTTAATATGGACAGTGCCTATAACGAACAGTACAGGGCTGCTTATAATGGAAGCAGCAAATGCAAAGAGGAAACCTAGCTCTAAGACCACTGGAGACTGCTGAGAGAAATCTGATAAGAGTGTTTAGGTTAGGTCTTGAGTGGAAGATTTGAGTGAGTTGTACGAAACTATCATTTTTAATCAAGACTTTATAGTTTTCCTTTCTGAATTGATAGGTTAAACATGCAGTGTTAATTCGAGAGGCCTGCAGCTGCAAGGGCAATTGTGTGCGATTGGAAAGAAATATTTACGGTCAGTTTAGCAGGATCAGCTATCAGATGACCTCTGACATGAGCTGTCATCTAGCAAAGAGCTAATTAGCTGGAAAAGTAGGTGACAAGTCAATTGCATCAGCACAAAAGAGGAATTTGTCTTCCTGAGGCCTGCTGATAATCAAGCCTGTTGGGTGGCGATAGACAGAAAGCCACCTGTGTGTGAAAAGCAAACTTTCCTTGAAGGCTTAAAGACGGTGCGGCTTAAAGACGGTGCTGGAAACTGCAGGCTAAGGGCCCTATAAAACTAAGGAGCAAAGGGAAAATACAGCACTTGAGGACGTGGTGTCCGTGTGGTGTCAGACTGTCCTGACCTCAGACTGCAGCAACTCAGTGCCGCAGTGGAGGAACATGTAGACTATGCACAACAGTTACGCAGGGAAAAATTAACGGTAACCTTCTCAGATGTTTTCACACTTTTTTCAATACACAGCTTTCAAATACACAACCTGCTTAGTTTTGTGCAACGCTTTGCATGGGGGTTGCACCAGGTTCATGCCTGCAATTCCTGTACTTAGAATCATAGAATAGAATCATAGAATGCCTAAGGTTGGAAGGGACCTCCAGAGGTCATCTAGTCCAACCCCCCTGCACATGCAGGGCC
>JAWLRI010000270.1:498964-514938 GCA_034781795.1 Crypturellus tataupa
GAAGATCTCCAGAGAAGGAGACTCCACAACCTCTCTGGGCAGCCTGTTCCAGTGCTCTGGCACCCTCACTGTCAAGACTTGTAGCCTTCTTGTAGCCAACTTCAACTCTTTGGCATAAATCTAAAGTAACAGCTGAGATTTGCTTCAGGCAACTGGGGAGAGACCTGCATCCAGTCAAGCTAGACGTCCTGTGTTGTGCTCAGGTTTTTGTACTCTATCAAATGTTGTCTGGGGACTAGTGCAGGATGGGGCTGCCCTATGGCAGTAGTGTCCGTCGTGGGACTCCTGATGTAGGGAATGCCAACAGAGGAGTTGGCCTTTAACTGCTTGGGGAACATGTTACGTGAAAGGCTTTGCAGGCAGCTCTGTGCCCCTGTCCCACACGAGATCATGGGCTCTGCTCTGCCCACTTCCTTTTTTTTTAATCTGCTGCAAAGTTACTTTCCAGATACAAGTGCTTAGCACAGCCGATTCCCACTGCAGTAGCACCACAGAGGATATCTGCTGTAAACCCAGCTGTGGAAAGAAATATTAAAGGCTAGACAGGGAAGCTTTCTCTGGCGCTTTGCTTAAGGCACTGGTAGGGAATTGTGTTGACGTGCAGGGTGAGAGTGAGGGCTTTTACCATTCTGGAGCTGGTGCAGACTGGGCTGCCATCTCAATTATTGCAGAGAATAAAATGCTGCAAGGCTGCAGGCAGCTGCTGGCTGTGGGGAGTTGCTGCAGCCCTGACCTGTGCTGTTTGCTCTGAGTTGTCTTGTGTTATTGCGGCACTGACAGCTGTTCCTGCTGTGGCTGATGTTTTGTCTTCATTACATTAGAAAAAGTGCTCAGTTTGGGCCAATTTCCAAGGTTTGTAACAGCTTGAATTCCCACTGATGCCGAGGGGAGTTTATTTGATTATGTATCACAAAGCTGGCTAGCTTTTTAGACTGTAACTGGAGGAAAGTATCCAAAATCCTTGAACATCCCTGTGCACGTTGGTGTTATCAAACTGGTATGTACTACATAGCTTCAAACAGAAGCAAACCCTCAACTTTGATGTATTTCTCTTGTGATAAAAAGCAGAACCTGCTTTTGAGATCTGTGAGATTTGCCTGCTGTGTTATACGTTCTAATAATGCAGGCGTGATAATTATAGGTCAGCGCTTTGAGGTAGAAAAAAGTAGCTCTTGTTTGGGTACGTGCAGAATAGCAGCATCTTGGTACTCAGAGCATGGGCCAGGTGTGTGTGGTGGAGGGTCTTGTGCTTTACTTCATGAATGAAAATGCTTCAATCAAAGTCAATGTGAGATGCAAGTGCAATGCAGAGCCCACTACCCACGACTCTGATGAGTGCAAGCTTAGGTCTTCCTGACTTCTTTGGGGAAGATGCCAAAGCAAAAGCATTTCCTGAAGTCTGCAGCACTAAATTACTTGTGTTGCTTTCATTTTCTGGAATTGTTTTGATTAAATCGTTTGCTTCAGGAGTTCAAAATCATTAGCTGCTGTCCCTTTATTTTCTTGAGCTTCTTTCCTCATGCCCATTCCTGTGGTGTCTGAATAGTTAGCTAGCACTGAAATGCAGGAGAGCAGCAAGGAAAAATACACGAGTCACGTCAGTGGAGAAGCATGATTGAAGATTAGAAAGGGCTTTATAGGTCAAGGGGAGCACCTTGAAGCTAATATGAAATTTCACTGGCAACCAGTGGATGTTGGGGACGACTGGAATTACCCCCTCGCGCTGCCTGTCACCAGTCAATGCCAGCAGCAGCATTGCTGGGAATTGCGGGCGTGGGGAGCCTGGCAAAGAGGGCATCATGCTGGTTCTAGCAGAATAAAGCAAAAACAGGAGCAAGTCACTCTGCATTTGAATTAAGTGATTGACAGCCTAGTATTTCTGAATTAGAAAGATCCATCTTCTAAGGCTCTAAAAGGAAAATATTTTAGAATATTGTAGCAATGCACTTAAATAAAAGCTGAAACTGGAGGCTGAAAGCAGCATGTAGCTCACCATTACAATGCTTAGTTTTAACTAAAGATCACGTCACGTATCTAGTCCAGGCTTGGCAAGAATGCAGCCCTGATGAAACAAGGAATAACTTGGTGATGAGTAGTGGGCACAGATGCAGCCCTGCTGCTCATCCCAGCTGGCTTGGGAGTCAAAATGCAAAAACAGGCACCGGGAGAAGCATCTGAGGTGATGCGCTTAGTCCCATCCCGTCTTGCTCCTCACACAATGAGATAGTTGGGTAGTTGGGATAGTTGGGATGGATAGCAGGCACTGCAATAGCTTAATTGTAATTTGGGGGCATGGTGAACGGGAGCACTAGTGTGGAGAGAACAGGATCAATAATTTAAACTTTGGAAAGTGTAAATTTATAAAAGAGGCGAAGAGGAACAGTAGCAGCTCTGTTAGAACAACTTTCTGTCTAGGGTGTAGTTATCTATGGTAATCATCAGTTTCATGCAGTCTTAGCATTTCAAGGAGTTGGCAAATAGGCTGATTTTAGGCTGAAGAGATTTGAAGGAGGTGTGGGGGAGATTTTTTTCTGTATGTGGAGATTACAGAGCTCCATTTTTTTTCCTGAGTTGCATTGCTATGAGATCCCTGTGTGTCCTTGAACAGGACACACTTAGCAGTGTTTGCAAACACTGCTAATGCAGGATGCTTGGGTTAGTTTCCACAGTCTCTCTGGGTAAAAATTTTCTTCTATTCTGGCTTATGCTCATGGCCTCTTGCCTTGTCACGAGGCATCACAGAAGAGGGCCTCGTTTACATCCCCTTTTCTTCCCCCATCGAGTGTTTATGGGCAGGGCTACGATGCCCCTGAACCTGCCCTTCTTTGTGCTGAACAGTCCTCGCTCTCAGCCTCTGTGCTCCAACCCCTTCCTCATCTCTGTGGCACTTTGCTGGGCTGGCTCCTGTAGCTCCCTGGCTCCGGTCACCTCTCCTGAGAGGTGCTGAAGGCCTGGGCACAAGTGCTGCACTGCTCACGGTGTGCTCTGAGGATGTGGTCAGCTGTCAGGAGGAGCTGTGGGTCTCTCTTTTCTGTCCTTAAACCACTCCTTACTGCAGGACCTTGCATGATCCAACTCGTGTTCCCTCTGGGCTTACAGGAGCTCAGTTCACCTAGTCTGAGGAAAGCAACCCCACCGCCATGGGCCGTAGAGCCCAGCTAGGCTTTCAGATGTCCTTTGCTTCAATTAGAGTATGCCAGATATTTACAGCCAGCTTGTGATCTGCCGAGCAAGATACACATCACCATAAAGGGGATAAAAAATTATCCCAAACTGGAGTAAACCTGATCTGTGAATATAATAAAGAAAATCTCAATCTGTTCGTAGACACTTCAGCAGCAGCAAAAGGCAACATTAATCAAGTCTATTACTTGCTCTGCATTCTCTGCTTAGCTGTGGGACATGCTGCTGAGTTTGGCCCTTAAAATTCCGGTGGTAACACAGGCAAGGACGTGTGACTTCCAATGTCAGTCCTTTCAGTGAGCATTCCTTCAAACTTAGTGCAGGCTTCTCTATCCCCAGTGCTAGCTCAGAAGATAGAGGATGCCTTCAGTAGCTTTGGCTTCATTTCTATGGTGGCGAAAAAACAGGCTCCATGAGAAGCTTGTGTTCACACTCCTTGGATGCAGACAGAGCTTTGCTATGGATTGGCAGCTCTGCCCAAAATTCACAGTGAAGGTGTTGGTCACTAAGGCAAAATGTCCATGGCTGAGGATATAACAATTTTGCTTTGTATGTTTTAGTGAAGGGTGTTATTCCAATAATGGCAATATTCACAGCATCCTTATGAGCTTGGTGTAGGGAGAGAAGGGCTGTTCCTGAATATAGGTCAGAAAAGGACATTGTTATAACTAGTGTCCTTGATGGAAACTGATATGTGCTGAATTTGCAAAAAGTCTGAGCTCGGTGTCATCCGTTTTCAGTATTTCCCAACCAATTGATTTATTCCACATTATTAATGAACTTTGCAGCAGTTCCACTTGTCAGGCCTACTCTGCAGGGGTCAATAACGAGAGGAAACCTGATGTTAGTGGATCCAGCTTAAGTGATTCTGTCATGCTAACGATTCAATATATCAGGACAAATGTCAGTTCCTTCCAGTATGTTAATTCCTCTGATCCTATTTGCATAAACTAGAGTCAATGGAATACAAGTTCCCCCTTCAGGATACTTAATAGGGACTTGTAAAGGTTTTTTTATTTTTTTTTCCCCTATTTTCTAGGAAGGCTGAGCAGAATGGGATGTGGTTCTTAAGCTCGGTGTATAACTTCCCATGTTATACATGGGAAACTGGCTATGAACAGTCACAGTGTAAAACTATTTGCTTCTGTGTTTGTGGAACAGATGCTGCTTGTTGCAACCGTGTATTTTCTTGCAGCACCTTCCTTGGTGCCTGAAGATGCTACAACAGTTTAACAGCTTCATGATCTTTATGGATATGTTTAAGGCATATGTTTAAAATGAAATCTCGGTCTGTGTCACTGCTTGTTTCTGTCTTAAAATTGAAGGCTTTGTGTCATGCTGCAGTGTTTCACAAGAGCAACAAAAGTGTGGAATACTAATGGGGAAACATGGCGGGGAAGGCAGCCCTTCCCACTGAGTGTTAAAGTTTCTCAAGATAGAGAAGATCAGTAGCTCCTGCTTTGTTTTCTTCTGCTTCCTCTGCGTATGAAATCACTTTGATAGATCTGCAGGAAGAGATTTAGTTGCAGATGGCAGAGGTCAGTGTATTGTGTATTCAATGTAGTCAATAATAAAGTCAGGACTTATGCTAACTGAATGTTAATAAGGACTCACAAGGACCTTAGAAAGTCATTACGTCTGGTCATTTGCTTCACAACATTGCTCCAAACAGGCTCTAGAGGCCCATGCAAGGGATTAGAAAAACACCCGGAAAGAGCTGGAGGAGCCAGGGAAAGCAGAAAAGCTAAAAATAGAAGGTCTGTGTAATGTGCAACAGCTTGTCATAAGGTCAGTTTCTGAGTCCAGTTGTAACACACTCTACAAAACAGTGTTACTTCGTTAAAGGACTTGTACCGCGGCTGGTCCTGCTTGTCTCTTCCTTACCCCGGAGACTGTCTGGTTGGTGTAGAAGAGTGTGAACCTGGGAATCTTTCCTATGCGAGCAGAAATTTTAGCTAAACTTATGAAGCATAAATACCACAACCCGCATGCAGTTGCCAAGATTACAGATGAAAAGGAAAACCCTTGAGGCTACAGCTTGACTCCAGCCTTTCCTTTCTCTGAACTGAGTTTGTTAGCCCCTGTGTCAAGCGATCACTGCTTCCTCCTCACCACTCATCTTCTTTATAGGCAGCACTAAAGCACTGCTTTTGGTTAGTGCTCTAACGTATTGCTACATTTTCTTTGTAATTAGATGCTTCTGCAATAAAGATTAACGCTTCAGAAAGGCTTATTAGAGTACTTGGAGAAATATCTTATATAAAGGAAGGAACAGGCCCTTCCCTTTCCTCCTCGTCAGGAATACACTTAAGGCAAAGCAGAATAGGCCCAAAGGAATACAGAAAATACTGACTCATTTCTTCAGCAAGTTCGTTTCAACCAGAAAAGCAGAGGGATAAACCCCAGGAAGAAGTTTGATGCTTTGATGTTGCAACCCACTAATTTCACCCTTTCAATACTGATAACATTGATCAGCTTCCAATTTCTCATTTCAAAAGAAGCAATTCATTTAAACTCTCAATAATGTAGATGGTGAAAAAACAGAGCAAAACGTTCAACCTCTACATTGCTTAGTCTGACCTGAACAGAAATTATGTAATTCTCCCTGAAGCAGAAGATCTAACCCCAGCCTTGTGCTGACCTGTTTTTTCCTCTTCATAGATGAGATGAGATCGTAGATTTCTGTGTGTCTTCTCCAAGCCATAACAGCTCTGTATTGCAGCAGCCTTTTTTGGTCACTCTTCTTAGCAGGAAGTGCTTGAATAGGCCGCTGGAGCTGCTCATCTTTATGCTGGCATCATTAAGGCAGCCCGCAAGCACCCAGCTGTGCTGCCAGCCTGGGCCATGGGGCTGCCCCACTCTTCAAGTGAGTTGTGGGGCTGAAACTCCTTTTTTATTGTTTCACTGAGGGATGGCCAGTCCTGCAGTTCTTACCCAGGTCTACTACTTGCCTATGCATGATGCTGTCTCTGTGCCACTGAGCCGGCCTTTACTAGTTAATTTATTGCAAATGCCTATAAAATGCATGTAGAAGGCAGCTAGGTCTGTCATAAATCTGAAAGAATTAGCTTAATGGTCTTATTGTTTGCAGACTCGGTCTGTGGGCAAAATGCCTGTATTTTCAGTATAATTTGGTCTGAGGGTAAGAGTTCAATAGACAGAATTGCTGGTTTTGCAGTAACATTCCAGTATATTTACACTGGAAAGAGCCAGCAGGTTTGTTAATGTTGCATTGAATTCCACTGCTGGACTCTTTTCCAGCTCCTTGCATATGGTGCCTTAATTTTCATGTGCTCTGTAGCAGAGAGGAAGCTGAGCCTTGGTACAGAAAGGCAGTGTTGGGACTTAAGGCTCCTAAATCACTTGGGGATAAGAAAATTGATAGTCTCGCTTTTAAATATGCTCTATTCACTTGAACCTGTGTCCAAGGTTTAAATGAATTGCTGAGAAGGTACAGCCTGCTGAGTGATGGGGAGTCTACCCATCATTTCACGCATCCCGTGGCCTCGAGATTGGCGTCGAGGTCTCTGCCGTCGTTCAGGAGAGCTGAATGCTTGGGCTGTGAGTGACCCGGGTGCTGCGGGGCAGGAGGGGGAAGCGTTGCGGGGTGGTGCAGCTACCAGCGGCGTTAGCTGGAGTTGCAAGGGTTGCTGTCTCCCAAGGACTGATCTGTGCCGTGATCAGCAAAGTGCAGGGTGAGCGTGAGTAACCTGCGGCTTTCCTTTAGGCCGTGCCCTTCGCTGGCATCCTCACTGAAGCAGGGAAGCTCTAACAGGGGCTTAGTCCTTCGATTTGTGCGGGATCCTTGTTCATGTCCTCAGCTTCCATGCTGTGCCTTGGGAAGGGAGCACTGAATCTGACAGCAGTAGCCATAAAGGCAAGTTCTTCCCCTCCCGAAGCATATTCTCCTAATGACCTGTCCCATAATGAGCTGCTGTGTAATTAAAGCATCTCATAGTGAGCAGGACATGAACGTGCTGTTTTCAGGCAAACAATATAAAATACTCGGAAAGGAGAAAAATGACTTCATATCATGTGGAAGAAGATGGAAAGTAGGGCTGGACCACTCCCTTAAGTCTGTCAATATTATTACAAAATTGCAAGCAAGAGGCTTGTGAACAAGTGAAAATTTCAAATGGTTTTTGAATGATAATCCTAAGCACTAAAATTGATACCTTTGCCTTCTGTTTCCAGCTCCCTGCTCTTTTCGCTGCTCTGCTTCTGGTAAGACCTATTTGAAAAGATCATGGTGGGCAGTGCTTATCGCTGCTGTTTTGGTCCCCACTTCTGGTCTTCAACTTGAATGAATTTGTACTTTTTTGAACTCCCACAATAATAATAAAAAAAAATAAAACCTCAAGGAAAGGAATTGAATCTTACCAGCTGTGTTTGTGTTCATGGCTCCGTTTCTGTGTACATGACAGGAGGAACCTGGTGCTGTGGTTTATTGGCTTGCTGCCCAGCAGAGTCGGTGTTTTGAGAGCAATGTTGTCCTCATTTTTGTAGAACTGCTCAAGCCTGACAGTGCCTCCCACCCATAGATTTATGGTTGTCCGTTTGCCTAAATGATCTCTCACGCAATCCTCCTCAAGCAGCGGAGAGTCTTCCTCTCTCCTGGTTCTCTCTAGCGCCTGGGCTCTGGAGTTCACAGGGATCAGCCTCAGCAGTGAAGCCAGAAGCAGAGAAGGCATTGAGGACCTCTGCATCCTCCACCACCAAGGCACCGGCCCCGTTCTGCAGTGGGCCTCTGTTTTTCCTGCTCTTCCTCTTGCTGCTGCTGCTTGCTACAACTTGATAGGACCTTATCCAACAGAACCATCAAATGACAAATGTGACAGGCCGGACGTGGAGATTCCTGAAATAAGAGTCTTCGTGGATGGAAGTGGGTTCTATGTCCAATCTTACCTTAAATATGAAAGAACCAAACAGAACTCTGTTCAGATGTTTTTGCTGTTACTGCTGTTACTGCTGTTTTTGGTCTTCTGAAACATTTCCAGAGATTTGACTTCTGGGGCTGTCACTTGCCATCAAAAAAGCCTTGTAAATAGTGTTGCATGTACTTTATTGGTGTAGGGTAAGGTCTCAGCTCATACCGACTTCAAAATGCTGTCAAACCTCGCAGTGGGACCCAAGGGACATAGTTCAGTTATACTTGCTGTGGTATGAAATGAACCCCCCAAGGAGTGGGGAGAGGTGAGCAGCTCTGTGCTTCATCCCAAGAGGGCATAACTATTAGACCTGATGAGAGCGTTAGTAGCAGGGAACAGGAAAGAGGCCAAGAACTTTTCAGAATCTTACAGTGTGGTTGGAGTCTAACTTAGGGCTGAACTTCCTTCTCTGAAAGACATAGCTGAAATGAATAGAGCACAAAAACACCCACTTTAGACAATTTCTGGAAAATTGGACCGTCTTCCTTGCGCAGCAGTGTAAGGTTCAGTTGCTAGTAGAGTTCAGTATTTATTCCCTCTCTGTTAGGTTTTGATTAAGGACTTCTAAGCAGAAAAGCAGTATTAGTAATTGCTATAGTAATTGGAAGCTTTGGTTGAATGGCCCCATGGCCAGGTTCCTGACTTGATTCAAACCTGCAGAAAAGCTCAAATTCACACCTGGTGTTTGTGGTGGCACCTGCTGATTGCACTGTCTCATCCCAGTTAAACACATAAGTGACTTCCACATTTCACTGTCTTTCTCTAGCAGTAATCAAATACATGCTTGATCACAGTATGGGCTGTGGCTTCTTCAGAAACTGAGACTTAAACCGTGGTGGACTTCATGAGAAATGAAGTTGAGGCCCCAAAAAAGCTGCTTAAAATGCCAACATCTGCAAATTGTCTGCACTCCCTGCGCACGATTGAGGGGCAAGTTAGTCCTTTTAAGAACATTTTGAAAATACTGCTTCTTCATGCCTATTGATTTCCCTATTGAAATCAATATTCATAGAATGAGGTCTGAAGCATTTCTGACCCAGGCGAATGCACTGAAGTCTTTGTGGAGGAGGGGAGAACACTCTGGTAATGGAAATTTAAGGATATATGTTAAACCTGCATTGAGAGGGGCACTTCAGAGAGGCCTCTTGGAAGGCAGCGGGTGCTTTACTCTACTTAATTGTGACCTTGATTACACAGGCATTTTAGGTATGAGAAAAGGTCTTTGCTTATGCAATCACTTAGCAATAAGCAATAAAATATATTGAGGTCATATTTATTTTACAAATCCTGAATGGTACCAAATTGAATAAATCCTTGGATGGGACAGGTGGGAATTTTTCAGGGGAAGCTCTGGTGGCCACTAAAGTGAGGACCAAACCCTGCCTGCCCTCCTCGTCTGGTCCCATTGCCGTGGCTGTGAGAAGGGGAGCTGAGCGTGGGTGGCCAAGCTGCTCAGAGGAACCCTACTTAATGCATTCACTTAAAAAAAAAAAAAAAAAAAAAACGAACACTGAAGCATACTCCAAGCAGCTATAAAGTCGGACTTTGTGGATATATAAATAATGACTCCGTTTATCTGGTGTGGGTTCAGCTTGGGCTGATCATCTCCATCTTCTACAATCTTGAGTATCTCGTGTCCACAGAGAAAGTAACCGTAAGGCTGCAGGAGTTGCTGTGACCTGCCCTTGGACAAGGAGCTCTTTGACTTCCTCTAGCAAGGTAGGTGTCCCAACTTTTGCCTTGTTCTTGAGTTACGTTAGCAAGCTGAACCATCCGGACTTGCTTTGCATAAGGTTCACTGCAATACCGCTGCTGCTGACGAGGGTGCCAACCCCTGCGTCAGTCTTTTAATTTCTGAGAATTGGGCAGAAAACTTTCCCCGATGCCCTTAGGTATTTTTGAACAGTTTGTGAATGTAGGTATAGGTGGTTAATCCCAGAATCCATTTAAAAGGGCTTAAATCCATACGTATGTACAAATGATGAATTAAGTGGATCAATTTTAGCTTATGTGTATTCATCACCATACTGTTCATTAGCTGAACAAAGAAAATAGCTTGGAGATTTCAGATCAAGAGTCTATCAAGGTTTGGCAAGCTGAACAACTTATTCAGAAGCTCAGCCCCGTGGGACACCGGTGCTCCGGAGCGACCTTGAAAAGGATTTTTTCTCAGGACAAAGTGAGTAGCAGTGTCACGGCTTTAGGGCTCTGCAAATGCTGGCAGGGCTCGTGTAGGGCCCTTGTGTAGGGGAGACCTCGTTGTGCCTGGAACCTCCTCGATGCTGCCTGGGGTGGAGGACAGTGAAAACCTTGGGCTTCATTCAGGCCATCGCATGGGAATGTGTGTCAGGGTGGAGTCTGGAGGAGCTTTTGCTTGGCGTTTTTAAGCCTCTGTCCTGCAAGAAAGGCTAAAAGCAGATGTAGGTGACCAAGAAATGATATTTCAAGCTGACAGACTGTTCCACATCACTTTGTTGTAGATAAGCTTGGGGGAAAAGAGGTCCTATTAATTCTTCCAGTGAAGTGCTTCTACCGGGGCCTTCAACTTCATGCATCAACTTACAGGCTTCGTAGCTGCAGCGCGGTCCAACCAGCACCTCAGAGTTTCTTGGTGTTATTCATCCCCACCATTGTCGCAAGGCTGAGCTGTGTTTGTAACCCTAGGTCCCAATATGCTGAATTGGCGATAAAATCAAAGCTGGGGGGGAAATATTTTTACAAAGAATAGACGTTACTCCCTTTTGACAAGAGACAAATGTTTCATTCAAATGCTGCATTTCGCATATTGGAAACAGTAATGAATTCTTGGGCACCTTTCTCCCTAGTTCACAATGTCAGCCCCAGGCATAGAGGCACCTCAGGCTTTTCTTACAAAATTAAATTTAATGTTACACCCTCCAGTGGAACGATGCATAAATCAAGTGTTTGATTTGCATGGACTTTAGTGAACAGCCCCATTCTGTGCAAATATAAACCCAGCCTTGAATATTATGTCAGGGAGAGGAACAAAGCAATCTGGGGTTTCCAATGAGAGTCTGGTACCAGGCGTAATTCAGCTTGGTATTATGTTGCTCTCGTGTCAAGGCTGTTATTAAAATTCTTAGGGTTTGCCTTCTTTTTTTTCATTTCAAAAGCAAATGTTTTTTCTGACCTTCTCATGTTTTGGCAAACCAGTATGCACCAGTGCTGTTTATACTGTGCTGTCTGCGAGGAAAATTGCTGGAGGCTTTTTGTTCTTGCTTTCTCCCCTAGATAAGTAGCAAGACTCACATATAGGGATAATAACCCAAGTCAAACCCAAGACGATCATGGAATAAATATTCACGGAGCAAGGGAGAGATTGGGTGCCTTTGTGCCCTGCTTGGGCCGAAGCTGCGGAGGCTCCATACCGGGAGCAACTCCAGGGACAGGTTGGTGCTGTCATTCTCTCCTGAGGATGTATGTTATCTATCGTGCCGCGGGCTTCACTCCAGCAGGCAGCGGAGACGCTTCCCCACGAACTCTGCTGAAATCTTTGCCCTTCGCGAGGCTGCTCTTTGCCTGGGAGGTGCTCAGTGATGTTTGGGTCTGTCCAGGGAGGCTTAGGGGCTCTCAGTCCCAGCTGAATGAGGCCCTCCCCTTCAAACTGGGTTTAGAGCAAGTGACAGCTTGCCAGCTTCTAACTATACCTATTAAAACTGTTAAAGTCGCTTCAGAAATGAGCTGATTCAGAGTTGTGTAATTTACTTTGAAAAAAAATGATCACATTAGAAATTCAGCATTACCTTTTTGTATTAATAACAGCATTATAATTCTTAGCAATTTTCCTTTCAGAATTTGCATCTTCTCAAGTATGTAGAGCACAGTCATCTACTACTCAAAAATATTTAGCAGGCAAGCAAATAAACAAAAACCCCATTTTTTTTTTCCAAACTCCCAAACTTAGAGGCCTGTACACAGTAGCTTAAAACATGTTGCTGGTTATCTTTAGAGGGAATATTTATGTCTGAGCGGCTGTTTGAACTGATGCTTAGAATGTCATTGAGAAGTACTGGATGAAATGCTGGTGATTTTTAAACAAACCTGTTTGCTAGGCTTAAACAATATTTACTATTATGGTATTATGGTAAAATGCCTTTGGAACTTGCAGAGAGTCACTTTATTACAAGGCAAATTAACAGAGAGATCAATGTTTTGCCTGCAGTAAGGATCATCAGATCAAGTTACTGATAGACAAAATGTGTTATTATTCCCAGAAGCATAAAAAACATTTAACTGCTAATACCTTACGATAGTAAATTGCAAATCAACAGAGAGCCCTGATGAAGCAGAGTATGGCACATACCCAGCATTATAAAATGAGAACAGCTTGTTCTGCCTCAGGCTCTTGCAGCACTGCGCTGTGCTGAAGAGTGGGTTTGCAGTTCTCTCACAGAGCTCCCCTGCATTTGCTACCGCTTGTGCAAGGGGCACCGTGTGGTATTTGCCTCCTGCCACAGGGCTGTAATGGACTATAATTTACTGTTGCTTCCAAAGCCCTTCGGCATCACCTTCCTTGGGAACTTAGTATGTAGGTGTAAAGCACATCCCTCCCAACCACTTACCTTTCCTTTCTGTTAGCATTTTCAATGAGATGTACTAAAAATACTATTTAAAATACCATTTGAAAAGGTCCAGACTTCCATAGTTAGACCTTGATCCAGTGACCTGCTCAGATTTAATTATCCTATACTGATTTCTGTGGAAGATAATAGGACATAACCACCTTCCTGTGTGAAGTATTTTAAATGCTATGATAGATTCGGAAGGATTTAAATGAATCTTCTTGGGCAGTTAGGCACCTGCCCAAGTGCTTTGCTAGGCTGGAGCCTAAGCCTCCCGCTCTGTTTCGGCTATGCTTCTCCTTGGTAGAACTTGCAAAGCTAACTAGATACTTTCAAGCTTGCATGGAGCATCGCTGGGTCGTGTTGAGAGAGCAGGTGGGTTAGTTATATCCGGTGTCCACCCTTTTTCTCTTTAAAAATACATTAAAAGACAAAGCAAAAAATGGAAAGTTACTTTCTTGAAGTGTTTGAAACAGTTGACAGATTGCATGGGCTTGAGAGGCGGAAAATGTGATCTGAGCAGTGAGGAACAAGAGGGAGTGGAGGGTAAACCTTGTACCAGAAGATCATTCAGAAGGAGGGAAGGTTGGAGAACCCCAGCTCCTGGGTTCACGGGAAATGAGGGGAACTTGCCACAAGTTCCTCTCCTTTCCCATCAGGGGGAAGGTTACATAGCAGTGGGATCTGGTTTTGATCAGGGAGATGTTTTTGCATGCTACAGCTGTACAATCAGTGCCAAACAAAGTAAAACTCAGCAACTCGTGTTTTCTTTTAGGTTGGCAAATGGGGTTGGTGTGATAATAGCATATGGGGAGGAGCCTTATTTTTTTACAAGCAGAAAGTGCCTGCTGCACAGGCTGCCCGGGAGCGTTCACAAATGGATAGTCTATTTAGTCTGATGAAGAAATGAACTCCCCATCAGGATGGGGAGGGAAGGATGGAGGATCTTTTAGGTAAGGTTTGACTGTCCAAATACCAAAAAAGTTGCCTTTGGATGATGACATTCCTGTGGCACGTTGCACCTGAACCCCAGCATTGCAGGTTGGGATCTCAAAGTGCTTTTCCTGTGCATCAAAACTTTTGGTTGTTACCTGTATGAAAATTCATGTTTGAACTCTTAAACCTGCCCGTGGGCCTGCTGCTTCTAGCTCGGGATAAAAGCATAAGGAGGATGACCTGCCAAATTTTTTGAATGCTCTCGCAGAGGACTGGGTTTAGCAGGGTAGGTTCTAAGTATGGGTCAGGCTTCTACTGGTTGTAGCTCTAGCCCTGGGAAAGATGTCTACTTTGGGAAATGCCTTGGTTTGTGTAGTCCTTGCACAAAATATGTTCATCCCGTTCTGAACCTTTTCCCCTAAGGGTTGCTGCTGGCTACTGCTTGTGACAACTTTGGGCAAACGTCGGCTCTCATCAAGTTCTGCCATGTTCAGATTAAAAATCCCCACGACATTCAGTTAGCTCCTTGTTTGGACTCTGCAGTTGGTTTTCAAGTCTTTCTAAGGCTGTTGGGAGGAGCGTGATTACCTCTGCTGTGCGGAAAGCCTTCCTGGTGAGCATAGGTTGTGTAACGTGGGGGAGAAGCTTGGCGCAGGGTTTCTCTTTTCATCGTCGTGATTAAGACGGGATGAGAAGGGTGACCCTTGTCTTGATTGAATATGCAATAAATACTAAGGATGGTGGGATTTTATTTTAATCAAAGTGGGGGAAAATTGCAGCTTGAAAAGGTAACATGTTACAATATTTTTTCCTCCACCATCCAGTAATGTAATATGATAAAGTAGCAAAGGATTGCATTCTTAATACAAGTGGAGAGAAATCAATTTACTTCAAAGAACAACCTTAATAACATCCTTGGAAGGCCTGACTCGATTTCAGATTTTCTGATGTGAAAGACGATGTAGTTTAGGGATGTCATCTCTAATGAAGGTTTGCTGCAAGCTGGGAACTTTGAACCAAACCAAAACCGTTATGCCCCAAACTCAGCGAGCTGCTTCATGCACCATAGCAGAGGTCCATGCGAACTCATGTGTTGGTGCTGCTGGCTGGAGTCTTCGTGACCAGATTTCTTGCTGTAGAAACAAACAGATCATTGCCTTTCTGTCTTGTCTTTAAAGCTATCTTCAGCTTGTTGAATTGAAGGTACCAGTTCTGATTTGTAAAAACTTGGATTAAGTTAAATAATGATTTTTTTCGCCTTGGTAGTTTTCTTATTAAATTATTGCAGAAAACAACTGCGAAGCTATTCAATGAAACGAGTACAAAATATGTCTCCCAGCTGGCTCCATGCTTTTATTTTTAGTTATGAGGCCTAATGAATTGAAGACTTCTGCAGTGGTAAAATCCAAATGCAAATACTTGCTGGCTTTGCTAATGGGAGAAAAATATAGTTTAACATTGGCCTAAAGGCTCCATCTGTGATTCCTTTGTAACATAGAGTGCATTAAAAAAGCTTCAGTCAGCAAGATAAGTTAATTTTTTATGACCTTTATAAACTGTTTTAGCCTGGAACTCAGAAGCATCTCTTTAAGATTAAATGTTTAAATCCCCTTAGCCCAGGATTGCTAAGCATCTTGGCCTCCTTTGTTTCAGGGAGAAAACCCTCCCAAATCTATCAAGAAATTCTGTTTGTGACAATTATTGCCTCAGTAATGATCAGTTAACATGGCCTGCAAGTCTCTTGTCTCTGAGTACTAATCTCATCGCGGAGGTGCTTTTTCCTGATGTGCACGTTCTTCAGGTGTGCGTCCCACCCACCGCTCGGCCCCAGGCAGTTCTTGGTGGAACAAATTGAGCTGTCATCTTTTTCCTGCCACGACTGTTCCCTTTGCTAAGGAAGTGTCCTTCCTTGTATGCGAGTGTGAAAAGCGGGGCTGCTTTGTGAGCTGGCACGTGAGCATAAGTGATCATCGTGGCAATCAAATCAATGGCATAAGTTATATGAGAAAGTGTGGAGAGAGAATCAGCTGGAGTGCTCGGCTCTCTGCAGCTCTTCTCCTGGCTAGTTAAAACGTGGCTTCCAGCCCTGCTTCAGCTGTACTGCAGGGACGACTCTTGTCCTGGTATTGCCTGGGTGACTACGTGGGTCACCCTTGTCTTGTCTCCTGCGTGTGTCAAACTCCCTGCTTTTATACATACACAGTGAACTTAAGGTGCGGGTTGGTTCATTTTCTTTTCAAATTAAGCTGTTTTCATTTCAATGCTCAAGAAACTGAGAGAGAAATATTGGTGAATTTAGTACTACTTTTTTTCTGGGGGGGGGGGGGGGGGGGGGGGGCGCGTT